>MU123842.1:0-21045 GCA_014904935.1 Melanogaster broomeanus | reverse complement strand
GCTTCGATCATGGATACTACACTCCCCAGCACCAACTCTGCTTTGTTCAACGTCCCCAAAGCTTGCCGAAGATGGCTCGAATTGGATTACCTATAAAAGGAGAATGTTGACGGCCGGCAGTAGGCTGCGCTAGTGCCCGAAGTTTGCAACTTGGCGTTCAAGGGCTATTGTGCGATTGTCTGTGTCGAAGTGAGACAATGACCTATCCGAAGTTATGGATCAATGCCAAGGTTTACCATTTCCTCAACTCAATGGCGACAATCGAGCGCAAAGAGCTGAGGACATAGACACACGCAGTTCCTCATTTTTTCGGTGGAAACCTGTTCTTCTTTTTCCCTTCCCCACATTTTTTTTTTTTTTTTTCGGGGCTCATAACCTCAAGTGATGAGGTGAACCGACGAGAGGAGAGGGATGAACTAGTAAATATTATTATCTCAGTCTTGGGTAGAACAAGGACTCGATCTACGAGTACACAGTACCTAGTAAATATTATTCTAATCTTCTGTTAGCGAGAAGTAAGGTAGACGGAATAACGACTTACATCTCAGTCTTGGGTAGAACAAGGACTGAGATGTCGCTTTACAAAGAGTCAGTCTCTTATAGTTAAACTTTTGTATGAGTATTTGAAAAAGAAAATCACGAGCATCTTTGTGCTCGTCCGTCGTTGCACTCGCTATCATGTGCTTTCTCCGGATCGCAACTTCTCCGGATCGCAACAACTAGATGGAAGCCGGATATTCTCGGGTTCCTGGGATGGCACCATTCACTGCTGGAACTCTGACAATGGCAAACAAATTGGAGATCCATGGACTGCTCACACAGATCACATAAACCACCTTTCTCTCTCTCCCGATGGCACAAAAATAGCGAGTGCTGCCGATGACAACACAGTTCGTTTCTGGGCGACCGACTCTGGTGATCCACTCGACGTGCTACTACAACATGAACACCAAGTATGGCCAGTTACATTCTCCCCCTCCGGTGAATTTGTGGCCTGCGGCGACGAGAACAGAAATCTATCGACGTGGCGCGTTCCATGGTGGGATGACAGTCAAACAAAGGTATATCCACCTGTTCAAATGTCTTCCAAGCCCCACTTTGACTCTCACAACTGCAGGCACACGATTCACTCCTAGACGTGCGTTTATGCTCAGCCGCTTTGTCAATCTCCTTCTCATACCCATCGTCAGTAGCTCCCTGCCATACCACTAGCAACCAGCAGTCATCGACATGCACACGACCCTTTAGATGTCAGTTCGTCCAAGGTTCTTCGCTGTGTTGTGTCCTAACCATAAGTTCCTACTAGCTTCCACCCATTGACAACTGACAAGACGATGGGAGGACGTGAGGCCGCCACAAGAATAGGGCACCCGATCGACACGACAAGGGAGAGGAATTGAGGCACCGAGTCTATGCCGAGGGGCGCACAGAGTGGGCCCATTTCGACCGACGACAAGATGAGAGGGATGGGATGGAAGTCCTATGCGAGGGGCCCACAAAGAGTGGGCCACATCGGACGACGACACCAGGTGAGAGGATTGGATAGGAAGTCTCATGCGAGGGCGCACAAGAATGGGCACCATCGGATGACCGTAAGGTGAGGGATTGGGTATGAAGTCCTATGACGAGGGGCCACAAACACGAACCCGAAGATGAACTGCACCAGAATACCAGAACTGACAGCTGCGGCTCCATGATAGTCCCGCGACGACACCGTCTTGAAACCGGACACGCCGCTGCGGTGGACACGGAGGGGAGGGCTGCCCTGTCGTGTTCGTAGAGGTGGACGATGGCAGGAAGCGCACGATCGCTGCGGACGTAAGGCTCGCCCGACCTGGCACTGCCAATTATCTGCGCCATCGGTGCCATCTGCTGGGGATGCGTTGACGACGACGAACAACCAGAGGTGGGTCCCAGGCATCGGACATTTCGGTTTCTGGCGGAACTGTGTGAGTGCAGGACGAACGAGCTGTTCGTCATTGACGAGTGTAGGTGTTCGTTGAGCCTGGAGGTGACATTGGCCATGTTCTCCGCGTGGGTGGTGACAGCCGCCGGAGATACACGAACAATCGGTGGTGTATTGCTGCAGCCTGGTCTGCGACATCACGGTGTAACGAGTCGAAAGATACCGTGACTGTCGGAAGTCAGTTCGCCGTTACTGAGGTTTGGGCACCCATTCTGACGATGATTTGTATACAAGCGTTTTCATTTTCGATGGCCAACGAGAATCACACATACTTATGCTGCATCTGTAGCCCGTCATGGCTGTACGAGCCTGGTACACCTGGGCCTTGAAGGTCAGTTGGAGACAGCTGTATCGAAGCTTTCGGCGGGTAGAGGAGCGCACACAGCCTTTCGAACTTACTCCACTAAGGTGCTGATATGGGGTACCATGGCCTGGCTATATGCCGACCGCGTTTTTGGTGTCTAACGGCATACTTATGAACCAAGCATCCAGCGTAAAGAGGCTCATATGCCTAACCTCAGACCAACCCTCAGAAACTATACAATAAAAACCTTCTCAGATAAACTTATTCTCGTTCGATCCTCCACTCCTCCAGTGACTCTAGGATGAAATGACTCTGCAATTGACTCCTCCGGAAGGACTCACGAACAACAGGAGCTACCGAAGACTGGACAACTTCGATGAGATGGCGATCAGCGATCAGACCGACATTGCGTCTCAATTGTCTGTAACAATGCCCTGGCCCTTCTGGACGATACAACGCCGGCATGTCGAGATAGTCCTCCTAGCTGCCATCTGTGGCTGGGGCTGGCGTTGATGCATGCATGAAGTCCACCATTGATCCACGCGTCACCAGAGTTTTCGACCGAGGGGTGGCGATGGGATTGTTTCCGCAACATACGACAGGTCAGTCGATAAATACCTCGAGGTGCGTCCGTGGGGACCTGGCTGTTGACACAAGTTCGGAATGGTGCGGAGTTCCACCACTCATCGACTATCACACAAGTTGGTATCCACCAATCGTATGTTAGTAACTTACAGGTCAAGGCCTCAGCGGATCACTCGGCGCATATTGGTGGGAGGAACAACTGGGAGGAATACTGAGGATATGAGGACTCACTGGTACTAGATTCCACCTGTACTCACTTGTATGCCGATTCGGAAATCGAACAACTCTAAATATTCTGCGACGTTTCCACATCCAATTATGTGCCCTCCTCAGAGTGAGTCGACATTTTTTATTCATAATATCGTAATGTCTTTACAAGAGTATTTAGCAAACTCGATGATGCTTGTTGTTGCCATGAGCTGGCGATCAAGTGGAAGATTGGTCATGAAAGCCTAGGTTTGCGTATATAAGCATAATCAGATTTGACTTGCTGCCGCTGGGGGACAATTCACAGAATACATTCATGTTGCTTATTCCGAAAGGGCAACTATGATGTGCATGTCCCTCACCTAAACAAAAAAAAATAGCACAAGGTTCAGATTGAACACGAAGGATAGGGTCTTTTAATGTATACCAATGTCGTTGTAATAAAGAGGTGATTAATAGGTATTGTTGAATATACATGCCATTATAGAGGGATTGAGCAAAAAGTTATCGGTCCTCAGTGCAGCTAGGGACTCCTCGAGAAGACGAAATTCGTTTTAAAATGTCAATGCAACCACCCTATCTACCATGTCAAACATCTATTCTCATTTTTTTCACCTCTCACATTGTCAGCGCCGCGATTCGCTCTCAGACGTGCCGTCCGTATGCGCGTCCAACTGTCTTTCTCCCACCGCCATCGTCTCTGCCGCCTGGCCAGTTATTGGCGTACCACTGGCAGCCAGCAGTGTACGACATGACCATTGACCTTTCCTATGCACGGACCGTAAGAGGCTACCTTGTAACAACTCATCCGGTATAAAGAGACCTGGAAATCTAGCTTCGGATAGCACGGCGATAAAAGGGGACACCACATGTTTACTGGTGTTCGCATTAACGCTTGCGTTGGAGAGTCCAGTTATAACTGGGTCTTATTCGCCATGCGCATTTCCAAAATTGAATACACAAGCACGAATGACTAAACGGGACTTAGAGGACTTGAGATCGATTGATATTATGACGCTCTCCGAAGTTTAAATAGATGAGGCGAATTAGATCGAGCCTCCCGACACGCAATATACGTCGCATCAGGGGACCTGAATTTCTATCAGGGAGATGACACCCATCAACCTGCATCCCGCAGCCGCCGACTGGCAGAAGATTCTGGTAATGGTAGACATCCATACTCCAGCTCTGACTGCGACCGATGAGGACCACCACCTGGATACATTGGCGCTGACCTACCAAGCAGTCCGTGTGACGCGGCTGCGCTGGAGTTCGGCAACTTTCGGTGGCTACGTCTGTACAATCGGGTGGTTAACACACTGGCGACGCATCAACCACGCGTCAACGGGGTCTCGTCTTCAGCATCGATCATGGTTTTCTGGCGTCTCCGATAATAACGTAGGCCGTCCACCTTTCTCGCCTTCAGACTAACAGCGAGACTTGATACAATCATCGGAAGGAGCTCGGTGCGTGTTTGATCACACGAGCTCGCCAGCGAGATGACCGGGTTAATTAATCCGATCGCTCGAGATCCAGTACGCGAATAGACGGTTGGCCCCGTTGAATGGATAGCTAGAGGATTTATTGGGGGAGTCAAATGTTCTGAGACACACTCTACAGACTATGAAGCTGTTTAGACGCCGGGAAGCGTGGCATCTACGAAACATCCGAGGTATGTGCTCAGCATCAAGCTCTGAGCGATCCATACATAAGCATTGCCATTCTCCAAATGACTTCAAACGACCGCGTTATGAACCGTCTTCGTCGCATGGTACTCCAAACAAGCAAATATATAATAATGTCTGACACACTCGACGATGCGATCCAAAGACGACGAGCAAGCATACCGAAACCTCGCGGGCATAAAGCGCCGGGATCGTCGATCCTAAGAGCATCCGGTCAGTTGTCTGCTTGTGACCGGTCATTTTCCTTTCCCCAAGTACGACGCTCTGTAAGATCGTCAGAGAACCTAAATACAGGAGAGCAGCATGAAATACAAGAACTTGACCGACGCCTCATCCAGGTGGCTGCGCCGGGCTCAGACCAACGGTACACCGCATGTGAACGTGGAACCATTCGAAGACGGTATCGGATTATATAGCTCATGGATACATGGCACGTTGACCGCATCAACGATGTCATATCCTTGTGTGGGCACGGCTGGATCGACGATGCTGGGGCTCATCGAAGAAGGTCCAGGCATTCTGGGCGATAGCGTGTACGGAGCCTACGGAAGGCGATGAGAACTCGGAGCGACTGCCGTTTGAATGTAGGGCATACGCATTCAGACGAACCGAGAGCAGTCCAGAACGCGACATGTAGCTCGTGATAACAAAGACCAGTAATTCGAGATCTGACATACTACGAGAGAATCGCGACACGTAGTGGTCCGAACTGCCCGGTTTCGAATTGGGCTCAAAGTAACGTCCGAGGAGCAGTCATCATGCAGGTCAGTCCCTCGCAACAGCTTGAGGAAGTCAATCCTCCACGCTTCAAGAGCAGGGTATAGTCGTCAGATAGATGACGTTAACCAGCGCTATTGGCAGATCCCATTGCTGTATGCACCAGCAGTGACCTAAAACAAGGGGTATTCGGTTGCATCTGGCAAATCGAAGCGGATTCGATGGCTGCTGCGCAGAGGTATCAGTGATGGTTTGCGTGGTGTTTATGGTGAAATGCTGATATGAAACGACGGCTTGGTTCTGAGTAGGACAGGGTGGAATCGCAAAACCGAAGTGCCGAGGTCGTGGCTGTTCGGTGACATAAGCCTCCCCAGCTAGTCTTCTCTTGTAATACCCACACCAGTCATCACAATAATTCAACAGCACCTGCGCCTTCACCTACAAACTTGCTTAGAGGGACGCCCAAGCTCTTCCAAGCACACGATCGATACTCAGCAATAAGAGGCAGCGATCCAAATAATGACCTTGAAACGCATACCCATGATCCGAGCAACGATCCCTTTAAGGCCACTCCACACAAGACGAGCAAAAAAATAAGGAAACCTACCCAGCGTTTGCAATTGCCCGTTATAACCGCTACTTAATAAGCGCACCGTCTGCTTAGTGCGCGACTGGCACATGTTCGCTCGCGCGTTTCTTGGTAGTGATAAACCAACGCGAATTCGGCAATTTAAGTTTCATGCACGGCCCAGGGGTGCATCTTTTTGTGGGCTGATGAAGATCTAGGATGCCTTGAGAGTGAAGTTCTTGACCAGGCCATGGGCATTCGATCCGTTTTTTGGGGCCCCGGTTTGAGCAAGCAGGCGCCGATAATGGGGTGCAAAGCAACGAGAAGTTACGACGTGGTGGCGCAGCGAAAAAATGCAGGGTGAAGACGATGTTCGACGATGAATATTGATGAGATCGCCGTAGGCAGAGCAGCTGCAGTGATCTATGGAAATTGGGAAAGGTGGCAAGCTACTTGCAAAGAGCGTTATGCAAATGAATGCCGGTAACAACGGTGGTGAGGGGGGGGGCATGGAGCGAAAGCGGGAGAGCATGATGTTGACTCGACCAACGGCAGTGACTAGAAGACCTGCTGCGACTGCGCGCGTCGGACTACCGTCCGGACTGGGAGACTGACTGCGTGTAAAATGGAGGACTGGGGAGTCTGATGTGTAGCACCGTGTTACGGACTGCGGGGCGCTAACTGCATGGTGTTGAATCAGAAACGAGCATCAACGAGGACGAAGCGAACTAACGTAGGCTTACCAGCTTACCCAGCGCCACGGGATCTTCTGTCGACGAGGTACACACAATCAGTTCTGGTATCTTGACCCTGTAGACTCCTACCGCGGACTGCAGCCCTTACAGCGACGTGTCTCGTCTTCAAACATTCGAGTCGTCAAAAAGCACTGTCGACCTCACTCTGAAGGCGCTGTTACTGAATCAGGCGCATGACTGGGTACCCGTTGGGGGGTAGCATACCTCCCTGGGGGAGAAGCGACTCGCTAAACGATGCTCGTACGACAGCACGGTCAAACTATGGAACTGTGGAGAATGGCGAGCAAGAAGGGATGTTCGATGGAAAACGATGGCTGGGTGCAATCATCTCGTGGTACGAAAGGATGGAAGTGATAGTGAGTTGGCAGTAAGTAAAATAGAGTGACGGGTGTGGGATGTGGAGACGGCATCAGGCCAAGGGATAAGTGAGGTGGGATGAAGACTCATTTGTTGTATTGCCCTGTCACCCGACGTCAACTTGTTTGCAAGCGGTGGTTGACAAAGGAAGGATCAATCATAGGGGGATGGAGGAGGGTGGAGAGATTAAACACTCGATGGAGACTGAAGTACAGTGTACTCAGTCTGCTTCTCTCCAAACCGGGAAAATGCTCGCTTCTGGACATGCGGCGATTGCGCATACGAGTATTCGACGTCCAACAGCGGCGATCTCATTCTCGGTTCCGATGCAAGGTCACGAGAGAATGTGCAGTGCGTTCTCTGTCATGATAATCACAAAAGTGCGGCTGTGCTGGTTCACGTGCCCTGGCGAGGCAAACCCGGCAGATCCCGATTATGGAGGATCCCTCACAGAAGCGCTTATGCATAAACTCCCCGAGCTCAGTACTAGCACGAGGAATGACCGAGATTTATGCAAAACTCTCATGCTACCCTTACCGTGGATTTATTGATAAATATGTCAGGGTGGACTGTGCCACAACACAATTCAGACCATGTGCAAGTATCTTGCTGCGGACTCTTCACTCGCCGACGAGGCAGCGCTAGCACCGCTTCTGCTCTGCCTGCCGTCGAGCTCACCGAACTTCCTGCACGACCTTCCAATGCAGTCCCTCCTGTCGCTGCATCCTCACATAGTCCGCCATCGCAAAATATATTGGACCTTCCTGCTGTTGTTAAGCTACCCGATAATGTCCCAGACCGTGCATCTCACGTTCTTCACTCGTAATCGTTGACCCCCAACCTTCTAGCAGACGATCTAAACACCGCGAAAAGAGAGTGGGAACTTCAAGTTGAAAGAGAACGGTCGAAAAATGAGACTCTGCAATGTCAGCTTGATGTGATGGCTGAGGAAATGGTAAACCTTGCATGATCCATAACTTGGGAGGTCATTGTCTCACTTCGGAACAGGCAGCAATGAAACTTGAACGCCAGTTGGCAACTTCGGGCACTACAAGTACGCAAGAAACTTCGACGTGATTTCAAGGGTAGAATCTATCCACCAGTTCAGGATATGGTGCAGATGGCATCGTCGACGGGCTGTGGTTTAGACCATTCCGACTCCAGTGCACGAGTTAACTGTATTAGTCGGCTGTAGCATCACTAAGACTGGAGTAGCGTGCTATGACCTTGTATAGATTACGAAAGCGGGGCAAGTTGATGCCAACTGATATGCCCTTGGATTTGTATAGATTAAGATGTAAATATCCAAATAAATTACATTATTTTAGCAACGAGGACAACATGATGGACAGAAGATACAGTCTGGTATAGAGGTGTCTGATTGTCGGCATCTGCTTTCAGTTTTGTAAGCGTGGGTCTTAAAGATTATGCATCAGAATGTGCTACAAGATACTATAGAACGTGCAAAAGCTGCTGCCCTAAGGTGAACACGGCGTAGCATGACTCCAAAGTACTGGCAGCATTCCATAGCTTCGGCTAATATCCTACAAACAGCCATAATACCAGTGTTACTTGTCTACTACAGTCTAGAAGGGTGCTTTGTGTAGCACAGGTTTCCTAATTGCATGGACTCGGACAAAATTTCATCGTGCCGTCATGTGACTGCATTATGACAATTGGTATACTACAGGGATTGATACCAATACACATACACCTCGCGAATGGTCTATAGAATAAAAGGAAAATATGACAGTGTGCAGGCAGGCGAATGAATGAAAGACAGGGAAGCCCAGAAGGTCCGCAAAGAGCCGTCGGAAGCGTCCGTAGTGTATCGTGTCAAAGGAAAGGTCCAGCATAAAAGGGCCAGCGTTTCGTACTGGTAGCAAGCCTAGTGAAGCGTTCCCTGCCGAACCGCGTCCCCGTTCCAGCTGTTCTTGTTAACCTATAGCACATTAAGTATCATGATACTCTGCTTTGAGTTCTTGTTACCCACCAGCTCGGTTGCCTCGGTTTTGTACACCTGCAAGCGGGATAGTAATACCAGTCGGCATCTGCACAGGGATATTTCGACTTACCGGGCGCTGGTTTTCGCTGAGCTGCTTGTTCCAGTAGTCTCGAAACTCGTCGCTCATGCCCTGCTTATTGACCCGAGTGGTCCAATGCCACGCACATAAGTTGCTAATCATAAACTTGTAAGTAAGTAATATGCAAATAAGACTGGCTTACTATCCGGTCTTTCAACGTGCGGGTCATCAGGTTGATGGGGGAATGGGGTGATTTGGTACTGGGTAGGGCGCATGACCATCGCAGCTCACAGCCGGGTCTTACCATTTGCATTTGTTGTTGTCGCCGTCGAGGGTGTGTGCCGGTGCGTCGCGTGGTGCGTCATCGGTCTGGCTGCATATAGGTGCATGGGTTGTCAGTGGGGCACATTTTGAGCGTGGCGTGAGTCACTGTGCATGTGCATGGGAGGCACGTGGTCGTCGTCGCTGTGGAAGTTACTACATAGTACTTAGTGATAAATGAAACAACTTACAGTGCTGCAGCCTGCGGTGCATCGTGCGTCACCTTATTTCGTTGCTGGAGCTTCAGTGCAGCGGGGTGCATTTAGCGTGCGTTGAGCATCGGGTTGTCGTTGTTATTGCAGCTGTGCATGGGGCTCTCGTCGCACTCTATGCCGTGTCGTCTGTGGCTGCCGAGTTGTTCACAAGAGCATTTCATTTAGTTACTCATCAGTTACAAAGGGTGCTTGCCTTTCTCATGGCTGCGTGCATCGTCTCGTGGTGTAAATTATTGTGGCGGACAATGGTAAGGTTAGAGGATTGGGACGAAAATCCTATGCAAGGGGCCCACAAGAGTGGGCACCCATTGACAATGACAAGACGACTGGGAGGACGTGAGGGGCCCACAAGAATGGGCACCCATCGACGACGACAAGGCGAGAGGATTGGGACGGAAGTCCTATGCGAGGGGCCCACAAGAGTGGGCACCCATCGACGACGACAAGGTGAGAGGATTGGGATGGAAGTCCTATGCGAGGGGCCCACAAGAGTGGG
The DNA here is from genome assembly GCA_014904935.1 of Melanogaster broomeanus. NCBI lineage: Eukaryota > Fungi > Basidiomycota > Agaricomycetes > Boletales > Melanogastraceae > Melanogaster > Melanogaster broomeanus. The sequence continues at coordinate 10,845 of MU123842.1, read as the reverse complement.
CACCCATCGACGACGACAAGGTGAGAGGATTGGGATGGAAGTCCTATGCGAGGGGCCCACAAGAATGGGCACCCATCGATGACGGTAAGGTGAGAGGATTGGGATGAAAGTCCTATGCAAGGGGCCCACAGCACACGAACACGAAATGAACGCACCAAGAATACCAATGACAGCTGCGGCTCCCATGATAGTGCCCGCGACGACACCGGTCTTGAAACCGGACACGCCGCTGCCGGTGGACAACGGGAGGGGGAGGTGCTGCCTGTCGTGTTCGTAGAGGTGACGATGGCAGGAAGCGCACTCGCTGCGGACGTAGGCTGCGTCCCGACCTGGCCACTGCCAATTATGGCCATCGTGCCATTGCTGGGGATGCCGTTGACGACGACGAACACCAGGGTGGGTCCAGGCATCAGGATGTTCGGGTTTGGAGGAACCTGTGTGACGTGCAGGACGAACGAGCTGTCGTCATTGACGGTGTAGGTGTTGTTGAGCTGGAGGTGACATTGGCCCATGTTCATCGCGTGGGTGGTGAAGCCGCCGCGAGATAGAACAACGGTGGTGTTTGCTGCAGCCTGGTTGCCCGACATACCGGTGTACGAGGTCGAAGATACGGTGATGTCGAAGTAGGTTCCGCCGTAACTGAGGGTTTGGGGGACACCCATTGACGATGACTTTGTATACAAGAGTTTTTTTGATGGCCAAGAGATCACATATTTGCTGGACACTGTAGCCGTCATGGTGTAGAGCTGGTACATGGGCCTTAAGGTCCTTGGAGACGCTGTATGGAAGCATTCGGCGGGTAGAGGAGCGCACTCAGCTTTCGAACTTCCCCACTAAGGTGCTTATGGGGTCCATGGCCGGCTATTGCCGACCGCGTTTTTGTGTCTACCGCATACTTATGAAAAGCACTCAGACTGTAAGGGCTACATATGCCTACCCTAGACCAATCCCTAGAAACTATACATAAACTTCAGTAAATTTTCTCGTTCGGTCCTCCACTCCTCCAGTACTCTGGATGAAATGACTTGCCATGACTCCCATGGAGGACTCACGACAACAGGAGCTACCGAAAACTGGACAACTCGATGGATGGCGAATCAGCGATCAGGACATGCCTTCAATTGTCGTAACAATGCCCTGGCCCTTCTGGACGATACAACGCGCCATGTCGAGAATATCTCCTAGGTGCCATCTGTGGCTGGGGCCTGGCTTTGATGCAATGCATGAGTCCACCATTGTCAAGTGTCACCGAGTTTTCGAACACGAGGGTGGCGATGGGTTGGTTCCGCAATACCACAGGTCATGTCGAAAATACCTTCGAGGGTGCCGTCCGTGGCTGGACCTGGCTTTGACACAAGTTCGGAATGTGCGAGTTCACCACTATCGACTATCACCAAGTTGGTTCCACCATGATATGTATGGTACCTTACTGGTCAAGGCCTCGAGCAGGATCACTCGGCCGCATATTGGTGGGGGACAACTGAGTGAGGAATCACTGAGGATATGAGGACTACTGGATACTAGATATCCACCTGTACTACTTGTAGTGCCGATTCGGAAATTTGAAACAATTCATAAATATCTGCGAGTTCCATCCAATTAGTGTCGCCCTCCCTAGATGTCGACATTTTTTTCATACTATGTAATGTCCTTACAAGAGTTTTTAGCAAAACTCGATGATGCTTGTAGTTGCCATGAGCTGGCGATAAGTGGAAGATTGTCATGAAAGCCTAGGTTTGTAATATAAGCATAATAGATTTGATTGTGCCGACTGGGGGACAAATTCACAGAAATACATTCATGTTGCCTATTCCGAAAGGGCAACTTGATGTGCATGTCCCTCACAACATAGCACAATGTGTTCAGTTGACACGAAGGCCTAGGTCTTTAATGTTATACAATTCCCGTTGTAATAAAGAGGTAGATTATAGGTATTGTTGATCATACATGCCATTATAAGGGTTTGTAGCAAAAGTTCGGTCTCAGTGATGCTAGGGACGTCCTCCGGAAGGACGAATTTCGCTTTTAAATGTCAATGCAACCAACCTATCTACATGTTCAAACATCTTCCATTTTCACTCTCACAATTGCAGGCACGCGATTCGCTCCTAGACGTGCGTGTATGCGTCAATGTCCTTCTCACCGCCATCGTCTCTCGCGCCCTGCCGTGTTTGGCGTACCACTGGCAGCCAGCAGTGTACGACATGACCTTGACTTTCAATGCACGGACCGTAAGGGCTACCTTGTAACAACTCTCCGGTACTAAGAACCCTGAATTCCGTTCGGCATAGCAGCGATAAAAAGGGGACACACTGTTTAGGTGTCTCGCATTACCGCTTGCTTGAGAGTCCCATTCAATGGTCCTCTTCGCCATGCGCTTTACCAAAATTGAGATACACAGAGCCCCAATGACTAACGAGGACTTAGAGGACTTGAGATCGGCATTGATATTATGACGCTCCCGAAGTTTAATAGATGAGGCGAGATACGAGCCTCGACAGCAAATATACGTCGCATCCAGGGCGACCGAATTATCTATCAAGGGAGATGACACCTCAACCTATCCCGACAGCCCGACTGCAGAAGATTCTGGGTAATGGTAGAATCCATATCCAGCTCTGATGCGCCCGATGAGGACCCAGCACCTGGATAATTGGCGCTGACTTACCCAAGCAGTCCGTGTGAGGGCTGCGCTGGAGTTCGCAACTTCGTGCTAGTCTGTAACATGGGTGGTTAACACCAGCGAGCCGTCAACGCGTCAACGGGGGTTCTCGGTCTTACAATCGATCATGGTTGTTCCTGGACGTCTCCGATAATAACGTAGCGGCTCCACCCTTTCCCTCGCCTTCAGACTAAACGAGACCTGATACAATATCGGACGGAGCTCCGGTGCGTGTTTGATAACGAGGTCGTCAGCAGAGATGACCGGGTTATTAATCGAGCTCGAGATCCAGTACGCGGATAGACGGTTGGCGTTGATGATAGCTAGGGATTTTGGGGGAGGTCAAAATGTTCTGAGACACACTCTACAGAGCTATGGAAGTGTTAGAGCCGGGAAGGTGGCATTCGAAATCCGAGGGTATGTGTCAGATCAAGCTCTGAGCGATCCATACATAGCATTGCCATTCTCCAAATGACTCAAACGACCGCGTTATACCGTCCTTCGTCGCATGGGTATCCAAACAAGCAAATAATAATGTTGACACACTGACGATGCGATCAAGACGACTGAGAAGCATACGAAATCGCGTGCATGCGCTGGGACTCGTCGATCCTAGAGCATCGTCAGTTGTCTGCTTGTGACCGTCATTTCCTTTCCCAGTACGACGTCTGTAAGATCGTCAGAGACCTACATAAGGAGGCACATGAAATACAAGAACTGACCACGCTCATCAGGTGGCTGCAGCGCTCGACCAACGGGTACACCCATGTGAACGTGAACCATTCGAAGACGGTAATCGGATTATAAGCTCAATGATAATGCAGTTGACGCTCACGATGTCTTCCTTGTGGTGGACGGCTGGACTCGACGATGACTGGGGCTCTCGAAGAAGGTCCAGGCATTCTGCGATGCGCTGTACGGAGCTACGGAAGGCATAGAACTGGAGCGACTGCCGTTTGAATGTGGGCATACGCACTTCAGACCGAACTCGAGAGCAGTCCAGAACCGACATGTACCTCGTGATACAAAGACCAGTAATTCGAGATCTGACATATACAGAGAACGCGAACAACGTAGTGGTCCGAACTGCCCGGTTCTCGATGGGTCAAAGTAACGTCGAGGAGCAGTCATATGCAGGTCATCCCCTCCAACAGCTGACGGAAAGTTAATCCTCCACGCCTTCAGAGCACGGGTATAGTCGTAGATGTGACGTTAACCAGCGCTATTGCCAGACCCATGGCTGTATGAACAGTGACCTAAAACAAGGGGGTATTCGTTTGCATCTGGCAAATCGAACCATTCCGATGGCTGCGGGCGCAGGAGGTATCAGTGATGGTTTGCGTGGTGTTGTATGGTGCATGCTGATATGAACGACGGCTTGGTTCTGAGTCAGGAAGGTGAATGCGAAAACCGAAGGTGCCGAGGTCGTGCTGTTGCGGTGACCATAAGCCTCCCCAGCCTAAGTCTTCTTGTTAATACCCACACCAGTCATCACAATAATTCAACAGCACTCGCCTTCACCTAAAGCTTCTTAGAGGCGCCAAAGTCCTTCCAACACACGATCGACACTCAGAATAGAGCACGTCCAATAAGACCTGAAAACGCATACACATGATCAGCACGATCACTTAAGCCACTCCACAAAGACGAGCAAAAAAATAAAGGAAAACCTACCCAGGTTTCAAATATGCCTTATACACCGGCTACTTAATACGCGCACTCTGCTTATGCTCGACCTGGACCATGTTCCTCGGTTTCTTGGTAGGATAAGCCACGGATTCGGCATTTTAAGTTTCATGACGGCCTCTGCATCTTTTGTGGGTGATACAGTCTAGGATGCCTTGAGAGTGAAGTTCTTGACCAGGCCATGCGCATCGATGTGGCCGTTGAGCAAGCAGGCGCGATAATGGGGTGCAAGCAAGAGAAGTTCGACGTGGTGCGCGACGAAAACCTGCAGGGTGAGACGATGTTCACATGAATATTGATGAGATCCGCGTAGGCAAGCAGTGCAGTGATCTATGAAATTGGAAAGGTGCGAAGCTACTGCAAAGAGCGTTATGCAAATGAATGCGCTACACGGTGGTGAGCGCATGGAGGAAAGCGGGCACATGATGTGACTCGACCAACGGAGTGACTTAGAAGATGTGCAGATGCCGCGGTCGGACTACCGTCGGATGGGAGATGCTGTGTGTAAATGAGGACTTGGGAGTCTGATGTGTAGCACGTGTTAGGCTGCGGGCGCTAAACTGCATGGTTTGAATCAGAATAGCCATCAACAGGACGAAGCGAATAACGTAGCTTACCAGCTTACCAGCCCACAGGGATTTCTGTCGACGAGGACACACAATCTCTGGTATTTGACCCTGTACACTCCCTACCCCCGACTGCAGCCTTCCACGACGTGTCTACTCTTCCAAACATGTCCGAGTCGTCAAAAAGCACTGTCGACCTCACTCTGAAGGCGCTGTTACTGATATCAGCGCATGAACTGGGTATCCGTGGGGTAGCATACCTCCCTGGGGGAGAACGACTCGCTACGTGCTCGTACGACAGCACGGTCAAACTATGGAATGTGGAGAATGGCGAGCAAGAAGGGATGTCGATGGAACACGATGGCTGGGTCAATCATCTCGTGGTCACGAAGGATGGGAAGTGGATAGTGAGTGGCAGTAAGACAAATAGAGTGAGGGTGTGGGATGTGGAGACGCATCAGGCCAAAGCTAAGTGGGATGGTGATGAAGACATCATTTGTTGTATTGCCCTGTCACCCGACGATCAACTTGTTGCAAGCGGTGGTGACAAAGGAAGGATCATCATCAGGGGGATGGAGGAGGGTGGAGAGATTAAACACTCGATGGAGACTGGAAGTACAGTGTACTCAGTCTGCTTCTCTCCAAACGGGAAAATGCTCGCTTCTGGACATCGCGATTGCGCCATCCGAGTATTCGACGTCCAAAGCGGCGATCTCATTCTCGGTCCGATGCAAGGTCACGAGAGAACTGTCAGTGCAGTTCTCTGGTCATTAGATGGAAGCCAGATATTCTCGGGTTCCTGGGATGGCACCATTCGCTGCTGGAACTCTGAAAATGGCAAACAAATTGGAGATCCATGGATCAGTCACTCGGACGCGATAAACTCCATTTCTCTCTCCCCGGACGGCACACAAATAGCGAGTGCTGCCGACGACAATACAGTTCGTTTCTGGGCGACCGACACTGGTGACCCACTCGACGTGCTGCTACAACATGAACACGAAATATATGCAGTTACATTCTCCCCCTCCGGTGAATTTGTGGCCTGCGGCGACGACATGGGAAACCTAGCGATGTGGCGGGTTCCGTGGTGGGATGACAGTCAAAAGAAGGTATATCTACATGTTCAAATGTGTTCCAAGGCCAATTTTGACTCCTCGCAACTGCAGGCACACGATTCACTCCTAGACGTGCGTTTATGCTCGGCCGCTTCGTCAATCTCCTTCTCATAGCCATCGTCTGTAGCTCCCTGCCATACCACTAGCAACCGGCAGTCATCGACATGCAATCGACTTCTAGATGTGAGTTCATGTAATGTGGACATCTTCACTGCGTCGCGTCCTAACCATAAGTTCCTACTAGCTTCGTGCTGAAAATTGATGGTCCGCTGACGGCATGTCAAGTCCCCGGTTGCGAGTCCCAATTGCTCCCGCCCGCGTCAGCCACCTTCCCGATGCGGAAAAAGGCGCGTGCGGGTGGGACCTTGTAGGACCTCTCGCACCAGTGCTCCAACCCAACCCCATCCACCCCGCACTCCAACGGTTCGGCGAACAGACGGAAACGATCGCCACGATCTGCGCCTCGGATTGCAAGACGCAAGAAGACGGACCATGGGACGTGACGCGTCGTCAACCGCCGTGTAACTAACTGCATGGAAGCAGCTTCCCAACGATTGCCTCTGCCGCACCTCGCCATCCGTTCTCAGAGATTCCCCGCGTTCTCGCGCCTTGGCCCGGTTCTCTCTCTCCTGCAACCCGGGGCTCGAATGGTGAGTGATGTCCCCCACCTTGCATGTTTCTCATGCTTCTGTTCCAGTCTCACGCCAGCCTGAGCATGTGGTCTCAGAGTCCTCCCTCCGAGTCTTTCCCTGCCTCCTTGCCTTCTCTGCGGGGCTCTCACACACCCGCACTCGCTGCCCCAGCCCGTGCCTCGTCCAGACAAGTCCTCGTGTCCCAATCATCCCCGACGCTCCGCGAGGTGCGCGCGTGTTAGCTTATATGCGCCTCTCACTCATTGACTTGGTCAAGCCGCTGCAGCCGATGGTGCCGTCTCTGTTCGCGGCACTTTCGTAGATGGAACGAGATGGTTTCGGAGAGATATGATATGCCGATCAACAGTAGCTGATTAACAACGCAATGTGGAAGGGGAATGAAGTGTGAATGAACTACTATGTTATGTTACTACCAGTGACTGTAGATGCGAGAGGCCTCGCATGGAATGTCCGTCCGTCCGTATGCAAGGATTAGCAGGAGAGAGTAATGTAGAGGTGCCCGAGAACAAATTGTGGTGATGAGACTCGCCAGGACGGGATGCGAACGAACAACTGGCGATACATGATGGACAGAGACCCGTTTTTACGGAGTGATTAGTGGGTAGACAATAATATCGTAGTAGGGTTCCAAAAATGCGCCCAGGGGACTCCAGTACCCCGCGACGTCAAGACGACGGGGACGACCTGGGTCCTGCAGTAGGTGCCTGCGTTTGGATGGCTGCCCAACGTGCGGAGATGTCGGGGTCGTTCTTGTTACGATTTTTCTCTTTGACGCTCACGTGGCGACTAAAGACTCAGTCACGTGCCCTCATGTGCCTTCGTTGCATCTTATCACCCAAGCGCTCTTAAGTGATAAGATAACAGATACGTGACTCGTTTCTCCATTTGTATTAACATTGGATCGCCGGCTTCCACCTAGATCTTCTGCCGTCGATCAAGTCTACTTTTGTAGAACAATAGCTCTCTATTGTTCCCCTTATCCGTCGTACAAGCTACGCCCTTCGCGATCTCCCATTGTCCACTATACTTGGCATACGCTTCTCTTCTTTCATATATCAGCCTTCTGCCGATCGCTTCTATATGACTCGTTCCCCTTTGGGCTAACAATACATTACTATTGTTCCCTGTGTTTGTCGAGCAATGCCTCACCATTGTTCTCCCGTTATATCACTGTCTACCTTACAGTATATAACCCTAGACTAACTTGTATTGCTGGCTCTCCAGCTTGATCTACCTATTCAACTCTTGTACCATTAACCATGCGTACTATTGAGTCTCCTATGGGTTAGAACCTACGCTCTCGTAAGCTAGGCAACGCCAGGAGTACGATCCTCGCTCCCTTGACCACGTATGGTCATTGTACGCTCGGATAACAAGGCAACCGAGCTAGCCATCACATGAGTAAGTTCTCACGTGACAGTTTGTTACTCACGGCGTTAGGCAGCAACCGAACGCGTAACAAAAGATCAAGCTCTCTACTCAAGACCCCTAGTACTATCTAGCCGGGTAGGACTTGAAGACGTCCGGAATGACGATAAACTAGTGAAGACCAGAAGACGTCCGGGATGACGCTAAACTAGCAGAAGATAGAAGACGTCCGAGACGACGTTAAACTAGCGGAATATGAAGAAGTCCGGGACGACTCTAAACTAACGAAGAAGACTTGAAGACGTCCGAGATGACGATAAACTAGCAATGACCCTGAAGAAGTCCGGGATGACTCTAAACTAACGAAGATCCTGAAGATGTCCGAGACGACATTAAACTAGGACCCTGGTCACTACCGCCTCCAAGTGCGAATGACCCGGACAGAACCTCCTTGACGCGCAACTCGTCGACGAGCTATGAGAAAGACGTCCAGGACGGCGTTAAACTAGAGGACCCTAGGCGTACTCTTCGTGAGTCAGTAAGACCTAGCGGATGGCTCAACGAGGGACCCCACCAACTAGACGAACCCCTCACTCCCTCTCTCTCGTATCACACTCGAGACGAACCCCGGCGACCCTATGAACCACCCGGGATGATCTGATGTCCGGAATGACATTAAACTAACGATGATGAAGATGTCCGGAATGACATTAAACTACCGACGATGAAGATGTCCGGGATGACATTAAACTAACGACGATGAAGATGTCCGGGATGACATTAAACTAACGACGATGAAGATGTCCGGAATGACCTTAAACTAACAATATCCCCGGACGACTCACATAGCCATGTGACCCGGAGGACCTGAGGTAGAGAAGACGAAGAGTTTTCTTTACAGATTTTTACAGAACGATCCTCACGTCGGAAGTGCATCGCCACAAAAGCAAATCTGGGTGAACAGAGCCTCTGTCTGCCCGAGCGGACATGCAATCAACAGATGCACTCGACGGAAATGACCTGACACCGGAACCGACCGGACTAGAGATGTCCGCAAAGACAGTAAAACTATGCATAAGAAGATATGGACCTTGACCAGCCTATATGACCTTGATAGAGAGAGGACCTCTTGACCCCTCTCCTCGATGATGACACCGGAACCGACCGGACCCACTCGAACGTCCCTTGTGACGTTAAACGTCTCCTATCCATCCCTGGGAAGGACTTATGACGACGACAATCCCCTTTGGAACTGTTACACTCGAACTCCCCCTCTGCGTATACTCTAAATTTCAGAGGACTCCCTCCCATCCCCCGTGATGTAAAACGATCTCCTTTAGGCGAACCTGGAATACATACCCGGACCCAAGGAGCGTGTTTGGGAAACCTGTCCCAGCACACCGAGAAGGGCCTAATAGTCCTGACACCCCCAGGTGTCGAAGGAACGCGAACCCCTCTTTGAACTCGCGTATCCATACAGATGCCCAACTTCTATGAACCCGCCAAACCGACGACTTGAAGTGGCTACGAAACCTTCTACTGAAGGGACGAAGAACGGCTTCTGCGGAAGTCGTGACCTTCATTGGTCGAAGATCTCGTAAACGTACGACCCGGAACACTTAGACCCAAGGACCTTGGAAAAGTACGAACCGGAAAATACAGATTCGACCAGGGACCCTGACGTCTGAAAAGACGGTCAATCTGGTCACCCCGAGTCCGGCATGACTCTAAACTGCATGACACCTCGCTATAAACCCGACGGACTTGACCATCCCTAGGGATAGTGACCCCTCTCTGGCATTCGTGCTGGTGATATCTGTCACACGAAGGAAGGCTCCCGCTCTAAGCAGACTGACCCTCGATCCGCCCAGAACAACCGAAACCCCACCGTCATAGACCCGACCCCTCGAAAGGTCGAAATGACACTCTCGAACCTCGACGTCCCCCGCGACACAAAACGATAAGAAGAACAGTCTCTGTGGAGGTCGTGACCTTCATTGGTCGAAGACCATATTCGGACTCTCTGAAACCCGAGTACACCCTTGATTCAACCACTACACGATGGCAATGGGACTTTTGAATCCCTCTGTCTGGTGGAAGAATGGAACCTGGAACCTGCGCGACGGCAAGGGAATTCTCCGAACCCCTATACCTGCACTCCAGCTGAACGATGAATGACCCCGGGGCGTACTCTCCTCACCCGAGACCATAAAACGACCCCATTTCCCGTTTCTGCCTGTTGGCACCCTCTCGACGTCTCGCCCCTACCTCTGTCTCAAGCCCGTACTCGACGACTGGCTTCACCGCCACCTGTCTCAGAAACGGACTAGCTATCCGCTATGACGACTTCCTGTCACTGGGGATGAACTCCCAGCAGTACTCCGCCCTGTCTCGGCCCTGAAATCCGACGACTGTTCACCTCCACCCAAACAGTCAAATGGTAGGACTCTAAAGTAACCCGTTCGTAGCCGAGAAGTACAACTCCCCGCGAACCCGCCGCACGTCTGGCACGTGTGTTGTAGGACCTGAAATCCTACTCCCTCGAACCCGACAGTCGCACAGACTATAACTGCTCCCCTGCCAGTCCGGCATGACTCCAAAAACTGCACCCGCTCTTGATACGGGGGACCGCCCTCCTTATGAACCGGATGACTTGTGCACCCGCACGACCACTCTCTTTCAGATTGACGACCTCTCGTGTCGACCCCTGAGGATACTCTGTTCCTAACCCGGACTAGCTGCCCCTCAGACTTGCGAACGAGACCGACCCCGCCCGGAGTACTTGAAGGCAC
>MU123841.1:0-80341 GCA_014904935.1 Melanogaster broomeanus | reverse complement strand
TCGCCGTTCTCCGTTCTGATTCTCGGACGAATACGTGTGCAGATGCACGGGCATACGGGCGTTCACTGGCAGATCATTCGACTTTGGAACGGCTTTACCCATTTTGCAGCAGGTCATCGACATCTTTGGGTCAGCTGGCACACACTGGATTGCACCTTCGTTCTTAACCAGTCTTTCGTAGCCCGGATATATACTAGCAATGGCATCCATCTACCCATGCATATACGTTGCCTGGCGGTCAGTAGAACCGTTCGCTCTGCCTTTCCTGATTCTCCCGTTGATTCGCCTACGAATTCCTGATGGTATATGTATATACCATGTCTTCGCTGTGTGTCCATTCCTTCTCAGCTTGGCCTTACTAATACTAATATAAAGTCCCAGCTGTTCGAGCGTCCAGGTTTCCCTTCCTGCCCCGTCTTCACCATTTGTTGAACCACCATGTGCGACCCCGTTGCAGAAACTGAGAAGATCGCTGACAAGCGCAACTCGGACAACTCTGGCTCCCAACCCGTCGAGATCTTCGAGCGTCCCAAAGGATGGCGCGCGATTTACTACCACCCCGTCCTCCAGGTTTCGCTCCTCGGGTTAGTATGTTTCATGTGTCCCGGCATGTTCAATGCTCTTACTGGCCTCGGAGGTGGAGGCCAGGTGAACACTGCTGACCAGGCCAACGCGAACTCGGCTCTCTATGCGACCTTTGCCTTCTTCAGTTTCTTCTCTGGGTCAGTCCCCGCTGTCCCGCTGTCCCCCTTCGTCGACTGAGAGTTTCTGATAGCACAGTCAACAATGTTCTCGGGCCCCGACTGACACTCATGTTGGGGACCTGGGGATACTCGTTGTACATCGCTGCCTTCTTGTATGTCCTTCTCACCTGCTGTACTTGACCTTGTCACGCGTCAGTTACTGCATCTTAGGGTCGTCAATGTCCACCCAAACGCGGGTGACTTTGTCGTAATTGCAGGTGCTCTCCTTGGAGTCTCTGCTGCCTTGCTGTGGACCGCCCAAGGCTCTTTGATGATGGCATACCCTACCGAGGCTCAGAAGGGTCTCTACATCGGCATCTTCTGGGCAGTCTTTAGTCTTGGTGGTGTCGTCGGCTCTGCGGTGGCCTTCGGCCAGAACTTCCATTCGTTGGTGAGTCTCATCAGCCCCGTGACTGTCTTCCCGTCCCTCATTCTTCCAGGCCGGCTCAGGTATGCTTCAGTCAATTGCGTTGGAGCATCCGATCCTGACTGTCTCCACCGGTTGCAGTCGGCAATGGAACCTACGTATGTCGACTCCATCGACCAAAACCCCAAAAGACCTGACGTGCTTTCCCCAGATTGGCTTCTTGATCCTGGCGCTCATTGGAGTGTTCCTCCCTCCGCTGATGGCCAACCCGGACAAGATAATCCGTACCGACGGTACCAAAGTCGTCCAGTTCCGACATCCCTCCTGGAAAGCCGAGTTCATCAGTCTCTTCGTCGCCCTCAAAACAGACCCGTGGATCGTCCTCCTGTTTCCCATGTTCTTCGCATCCAACTACTTCTTCACCTGGCGTGAGTCCTTCCTTCCTGCCGTTGTGCGGGGGCTTCGTGTCTATGTCTGAGCACTGATTCCGCAACCTTTGTTGGGGAAACGAACTGCAGAATTCAACGACTACAACGGCGCTATATTTACCACCCGTGCGCGTGGGCTGAATAACTTCGTCTACTGGACAACCCAGATCGTTGGCTCGCTTTTCATCGGGTTTTTCATCCTCGACCAGAAACGGCTTCGGCGACGCGTCCGTGCCTTTACTGGCTGGACGCTCGTCCTCGCCTTGGTCTTCACCGTGCATATCTGGGCGTACTTTTACCAGAGGTAAGCATACCTTGGATCCCTGTCCACCATGTTGTCAGAGTTTTATCTACGCATTCCCGTCTATTGACAGGACATACACGCGCGCCACCGTATCGCCCGCGACAGCCATCGACATCTACAGCGCGAGCTATCCGGCACACGTCTGGCTCATGATCTTCTTCAGCCTCCTCGACTCCATGTGGCAGACGTTCGCGTACTGGCTTATGGGCGCGATGTCGAACGACCTCGCGAAGCTCGCGGTGTTCACCGGGTTCTGTGAGTAGTCGCTTCTCCTCGTTCCCTCCCTGTCTTAAAGGGGACAACAAATACGTCACGTCGATCGCGAGCTCAATGGCACCTCTTTCCCCTCCCCCCAATCTGCAGACAAGTCCCTCCAGTCCTGCGGCGCAGCCGGCGTCTGGCGCGCCGACGGTGTCGGTCTCCCGTGAGCCCCCCTCTCCCTCTCCTTCCAGCTCCCGTTCCTGGGTCTCTCGTGACGGCCGGCGCTGACCTGAGACCGCGCCCCCTGCCCACAGGTACATGAATATCTTCGTCTCGACGTGGGCGCTCACGGCCGCGGGCCTGCTCTTCGCGCTGCCGATGGTGTATTTCCGCGTGCAGGACCACACGCAGGAGGACGGCCTGTGAGTTCCCCCCCCGCGCCCGCGCTTGCGTCTCTTTTTTTTTTTTCAGTCCCTGTCCCTGACCCACCTTGCAGGTTGCAGATCTCGGGATCGGGTGCGCGGACGGTGGATGGCTGCGCCGTGGGCGCAGACGCGGCCGTTGTGCCAGTGGAGTGATGGTGTCCATGAAGCGTAAGGGACACCCTTGGTCCGTTTTCCTGGATGGTGGTCCTTGCGAACGTGGACAGTTAGTGTGGTGGCTCCGGTTAGGTTCGTCCGTATTTCTGCGCTGTGTGGGACTGGGTACTAGTACGCTGTTTTTCGGATTTGATGGCAAGAGCGAGCTAGCTAGCTCGTGCATAACACCGTGGACAACATGAATGGCAATAATGACATGACACGCTCCCTTTTTTTGTTTGACTGTGCGCACGATAATATATATAATCCTCGACGTTAAACCATGGTTGTTATAAGTGGACCAGAGGGGGATGAGGAGTTGCGGCCTATGTACATGCTCTCTACTTTATAAATACTTAGCGAACCTGGGGAAGAACTTGACCTTGGCCTTGGCGCCTTGACATTGGCCTTCGTGCATGTGCTTATGCTGGGATGCGGTGGTTGCCGCCTACGAGGCGGAAGAGAGATATCGGAGGGGGACATAGACAGCGACAGGAAAGAGAGAGAGAGAGAGAGAGAAAGAAAGAGAGCAGCCCATAAAACCGATACGACCCCATGTCTACCACGTCGCGAACCCAGAAAAGAAAACACAACCCGAGCTACCCCCTGACCTTCGTCCCCAAAAACCCCTCGCCCTCCGCGCCATCGCCCAGCCGCTCCGCGCGCTCGCGCGAGCCCTCCTCCCCCTCCTCCGCGCCGTCCTCGCCCTCCGCCTCCGCCTCGCCCTCCTCCTCGATCGCCTGCGCCGCCGCCCCCTTCTCGCCCCGGCGCTCGTCCTCCCGCTGCATCTCGTCCCGCATCACAGCGACGTCCTGGTCCACCTTCGCGGCGACCCTGTCGATGCCGGCTTCCGCGAGCGAGACGTGGACGCGGTGTTTCGCGAGATGGGCCGAGCGCTTTGCTGGGCGCTTCAGCCGGCGTCGAGCGACCATGACAGGCACCGAACAGCGCTATGTGACACAAACAAAAAAAGGAAACAGGTGAGCCCACATCTTACGAATACGAAAAAAAAATAGTGAAGTAACACCTGAATGAGATAGTGGGACGTTGAGCCCAGGAGAATCCTGCATCATCCAACCGACCAGAAATCAGCAAAATGGCCGGCACTGAATATTGGAGGAGCCACGGTCACAACACGCACCCCTTTAGCTGGCCCAGACCCCGCGAGCCGACGATGAGCATGGTGGGCTCGTTGTAGTCGACGATGTCGAGGAGCATGTGGCGTGCGTTCTTGGCGTGCCAGGCTTGGCAGGAGACGGTGACGTGTAATCTGGTGCGCTGGAGGAGCGCGGTGGCTTGTCGGACGAGGATGTAGGCGAGGCCCTTGGCGCTGTGTGCAGGGTGGCGGTGGCGTGAGTAACAGGGCCGGTCAGACAGACAGGGAAAATCACACACCTCCTGCTTGGCTGCGCAGCTTCGTGGCGCGATCTGCTGGATTAGGGATGGGTGGGTCGACTGGAGACTCGTGTCAACACAATATTGTCGTATTTTGTAGCCGTCACAAGACGCACCTTTGCTTCTCGTTCTCGACAACGGTGACGATAAGCCTGCAAGCAGCGTAAGCCAGGTTACTCGAAATTGAGGAGAACTCGAGACATGCTTACATCTCGTCGCCATCACGAAGCACCGTCCCGATTCCCCACTCAACTGCATACCTGCTCTCGTCGCTAAGATCGCTCGCCACGACGTACGTCCTCTTTCGTCGCCCGGACGCGTCAGGGTTACCTGTATGAGCGTGATGGTACACCGGTCACGCTGGAACAACGGTCTCGAGGTAGAAAGAGGCATCGCCTCGTGGTGCTTTGACTTCTTCCTCTTTCACGCCACCGCGTTTACCCCGCATGGAGCTGAAACTCGATCGGTTTAGCGTAGAGGGAAAGTACGGTTCAGGTGGTACGACGACGTTGACGCCTTCGCCCAACGGGTCAGGGTCCATGGAAGCATCGCCGTCGCCGTCTCCATCGATCTCGCCGATCAAGAGCCCGTCGCTGCCTACGACAGCGATCTGAGCGTTCTGCTCGGTATTGCGCTCCGTGAGGATGTCGAACATGCCGGCGGTGTCGTCGCTCCACTCGTCGTCTTCCTCCTCAGTGTCCTCGCCTGCGCACTCGGAGCCCTGAGTCTGGATCATCTGTGAAGGCGGTGCGTGGGCGGACGAAGAGCGAGCGCCGGGAGGTGATGGACTCGCTGTCAGGACTCCTCGAGAGGGAGAGGCGCAGGCGAGGCGTCGCGAGAGCGGAAACGGCGCAGGCTGAAGGGCGACTGCGAGCGTGCGCGTGCGGATTCTTTCGAAGCGAGAGAAGCCGTGTCCCTATCTCCACCCTTGTCCTTTGACGAGGAGGGGAAGAGCGAACGAAGACGAGCGAGGTTTTGCCGTTGATGAACTTCGTCCCCGGGCTTCTTTGTCCTTGTCCTTGTCTTTGTCGTCGTTTGGGGTGCTTGAGCGTGAGAGGCCAAGAGAGCTGAGGCCGCCGAACATCTTTCCGAAAGATCCGCTCATGCGAGAGGAGAGCTCTGGCTTGGCGACGGGAGCCGGGGTAGCGGAGGGAAGCGCCGAAGTTGACGGCTGCTGCTGCGACGAGCCACCATTATCTGGGGAAGGTGGTTGGTCGACCTGCGGGATGTCATGAGACACGGGAGAATGAGCTGAGCCTGAGGATGATGGGAATGAAAACAAAAGAGAAAGAGACGCGGTGGATAACCGTCGGGGTGTGCTTGGTCTCGAGGACGTCCGAGGACGAGGCTCTGCACGAGGTGTGCTCGAGCCTGAAGGACATGCGGAGAACTCTGCAACGTGCCCCTCCTGTGGCGGGGGCAACACAGCATCTAGGGGAGAGCTGATGGAGTCTCGGTGATGACTATACCGCTGCAGCCAACTGAGTCTGCGAGGGTGAGGATGTGGCGTGGAAGTGGCCGGATGAGGTGGCTCGACCATGATGATATGATGGTAGCGGATGAGGTGTACTTGACGCCCAGCCCAAGAGAAATGAAAAGGTTATAAACAAGTGGCACTTACCTGAGAGTTGGGAGACCTGCGGCAAGTGGCTGCGTCGGGCGACAACAGTGACCCTGTCTGAAAAAGGAGGAGATTTCGTGGGGAAGGATCAAAAACACGAGAGGATAATGAATGAAGTACATATTAGACCTGCTTGGCCGGCATGACCTACTGATGCACTTACGTTCGCTTCCTTGGTAGTGCCCCACATCTGAAATCGTTCCTGGATAAGCCAATGTGACCTGCCTCATCTCCTGTTCTGCCTCCGCCATCATATCGAGAAGTATACGCACTGGTTTTCGTCAATATCGATTTGGGTTGTGTGTCCGTCCTGACTTCTGAGGTGCTTTCGCTGTTAGGAGGGGTCTAACCAGAACTCGTCCGTCTGTGACCGATATCTCATCCACGTTTGGTAATTTTCCTTTTAGGTAAGTTGCACAGCTTGTAGCCTTGTACTCTACTGGTAGCCGAAGGTCGAAGCCCACCAGCGCTACACAATACTGTACAGTACTTAACAGGTCCTGTCAAGAACGAAAGCTTCTCCTTCCGCTCTCCTTTCCCTTTCATATCAACACGACCCGTAGTGACAATATGACATCCCGCGACGCGACGGCCATCTCGACCTCCACATACGGTGCTGCCATTTTGCCATTGGCAGTTCTTCGTGCTTCTTATCATGATGCGACGTTCAAGGCAGTATGCTATGTAGTAACTTACTAGTCTGCCACTAGTACTATACCCTGACACCTGTCAGGCTGTCACAGTCAAAGCACCAGTATCGCGGTTGCATGTACGCGTAATACCAACCCCGTGCCAAGTCCGTTCCACTTATCAGCGGGCTCGAAGGCGGTGGTGCCAAGGCAGCGACTGCCATCTTCTTTTTCACACCGGCAAGTCAGACGATCCCCTCTGCCGTGGCGTCCCGCTTTCAGTTGTGCGGGTGTGGTGGATGTTCTGCACGAGATCCCAACGTGGGGTCCTTTCGTTCGATCCGACTTCCTGCCTCGTGTGTTGGTAGGCTAGTGCATGCGCGACAACGATAATGGCCTCGGTACCGGAGACCGCGGGACGGCACAAAGCCGTTACATACCTAGGCAGTGCAAGGCTGCGAGCAAACTTGCCTTCGGTTGGTCTGGGCCTGATGCGTACACCACGCCTGCCGAAGGCAAGTCTGCGCCGTAATGCGTCACGATAACACAGTCAGTGCCGAACCATTGATGACTTGAACTCGTACGTGGCTTCTCGGGTTTCTCACGCATTGCTTGACTGAGTCTTCGTCTTCTCAGTTCTCAGTTCAGTTTCCAGCTAACCTCACTGAGGCAACGCGCTTGACGGCCTGCCGTGTTCTCTGTCCTGATTCGCAACTGGCCAGGCTGAATAGGTCTCGGACCGGTACAACTTCTGTTCGCATGTTGCCTGGCCCCTGGCCCCGCCGGCGTGTCCTACCCGGGAGTCACGAGCGACTTCCTGCGACGACTTATCTCCTCTGATACTTCGCGGCCGGCCCAGATCCTGCTGTTGTTGGTGACTGCGTGATGGCCAGCGTAATCTGACGCGCCTTGCCGAAGGTTCGAAGCCTTGTGGGGACCTACTACCAGGACATCTGCTCAAATTACGTCCAGGTTCGATCCAGGTTTTTCAGATAGCATATTGTCGTCTGTGACTGTTCTAAGTACCACCTGCTAGTGACCATGATTGTTGACGAAGTTTTCTCCTGGCGTCCGAAGCCGACATGTGTACCATGCGGGGATATTGGATTCAACATGCGCATACCCCATGTCTGTTTGTGCTTCGATGCGAGCGTGGGCAGCTTACTCGTCCTGCTGCACCTCCACCGCTCTCAGACGCCCGAGTCGTTGAATCCTCGGTATAGTCAAAGCAACATCCGAGGGGCTGGCTCTAACCTGTACAGCCCAGATCATCGTAGGGACGATGTCCTCTTTGGGGCGATACGGGAGGCCGTCACCATCCTATCCTGGCTCCTGAGCCAAGGCATTCACAAGTTCAGTCTTGGTACTAGGTGATAGTTCCAGGGGCGACAGCGAGCTCCATGGAGATACATTCAAGTAACGATTCAGGAAATTGAAACAAAAAGAAAAAGAAAAAAAACGTGTCTCGTAATGTAAAGGCGGCTATTCATACGGATCCTTTGCTGTCTGTCAGTACCCCTGAGGAAAGACGAAACTTACAACCACTGGCAGAGCGAGCACATCATTCAGCATCCAGAGGATCGACGTTCCGACTTCGACTTCGACTTCTGACTTCTCCTCTCCTGCGTCAGGACCGGAGCGATGCGTTGGTGCCAAGAGTGCACGCAAGTGGCTTGACATACCGATCATCATCGATAAGACTCGACATGTTCTTGGTGACCCGGTGACATTTGCTAAATGCGATTATATGGGAGCAGCGGGTGAATGTCAAGTTGACGTTTTGACCAAAGAGGGAACTCAATCTAATCAAATCAGGCGTCGTTCAGATCAGAACGTTTTCTGCTTATGGGCGCGCGGACACATAATTTTCCATTACTCCATATGACGATCTGAATGCGCCGCCTCGGAGAAAGGTCGGACTTGGCAAAGGTAGTTACTTCCCAAGTTTAGCGCCCTGCAACAAGGTTCGAGCTAGGCAAATTTTTCAAGTCAATCATGCGCACATCAGGGCGTCCTCATAGTAGTACCGCGCTACTACTAGTTTGAAAGATGGCATTACTGCCGCCGTGTGGCTGAAGTCCTCGGTACGTGGGCACTGACTCGGAGGCTGAGAATGGACGAGCGATTCTTCCGAATGAGCGAATGACGGTCTGCAGTGCTGCAGCTCGGAGGACGATGATAAGCTTGCTGCTGACGAGGATGTTTCTGCAGGAGATATGGAAGCATCGAGTGGTTGCCAGTGGCACTCCATGGTGGACTTGGTGTGGCGGTAGGGTCCGACAAAACCTGGTTAGTGTCGCATATGCCGGAGCACCAACTAAGCTCAAAGTTGTCCAATTCAATGAAAACCCTGTTCTGAAGGATGAAACACGGGCTACTATCGGGTCAGTTGTCTACGTGTCATCTTCACTGACATAGCTTCAACCAAGGTGAGCACAGTGAGCAGTCCTGATTGCATTGTGTGAAGTGGAATTGAGGTCCTTGTGGAGTGACATTGCAGCACTCCTGGACCGATATTCGCGGGGTTGAAGAATAGGTGGAGTATTACATAAGATAAGTTCCGTATGGATTGAATGCACACAAAAGTGGATATATGGACACGAATTTATCCCTTACGACTTGGATTCAATTAGATGCGAAGTCCTTTATAACCACCGAGCACTGTGAGCTCTGTTCTTGATTTTCTCTCATCGTTCATCCTCTTACTGACCACCACGTCTATGAGTTCTTCTTCTACGACCACCTCCCCTTCGTCTGCAGAACTCGGGAATCTGGGTGTTCTCTTCGTTGGTTTCGTGGCCGCAACTATCCTCTATGGCCTAACCTTCTTTCGTGCGTTCAATCTCACCTCATGTGTTTTCCTACCGAAACTAATCCTGCGGGCAGAATCCTACATTTACTACTCACAATTTCCGAGAGATCACAAGTGGATAAAATGCTTCGTCAGTGGTTTCCCCCCCTGGACTCTATTGGAGTCTCGCTGATTTGAACGCTCTGGGTCAACAGGTATCAACACTCTGGTGAGCTCGATCACTCCTTACACAATGCTCCATTTTGTGACACGACTCAGCGTGCTGGATACAGCTGCATCGGCAATAGGTAAGTGTCACGTAGCGTCCCGCAGGACACCGTGCTGATCACAGCCTGCAGTCTCTCAAGTGTATGCGCTTTCCCGCACACACTCTACCCTTGCTAACACGTCTGTCAAAGGCTATACTACTACCTAATTGTCCTCTATAATGTCAGCATGGATACTCTGTACGCGACTACGTAAGTATCCATCTTCTCCCCACGATGCATAGCATGCTCACGTATCTCCGTAGTACTTTCTGCGTGAGTTCGGATCGCTCGCGTCATTCAGATTTATTCAGCTTATTGGTCTGAAAGTTTCAATTTTTGCTGTCGGTGCGCATGGTTCATTGTCGGACGAGTGGTATTGGACGAGTGAAATGACATGCATGCCCGGAACAGGTTGTTCTCACGTTTATCTCACAACTGTAAGAGACATGATTCTTAGCCCCTTTCATGTATATTGAGCCTGTTGGTATCAGTTTCTTCGCACATCGCGTTTTTCAAGGTGGGTGATTTGAAAACACTTGCGACTCCAATACCAGACTCTAATGCTACCCGTTATAGTGACTGGAGGATCCAGGCCTGTCACCCTGGCAGTGGTACGTCGAGGCCCCCCGTTTCAAATATCGCATATACGATGTTCGGACGTCAGTTAACCCTAGCTTTGACAGGTTTTCTTCTCGTTCATATCTTTCGGTAAGCTATCTTCTGCTAATGGCCACGTCGGCCCCCGGCTGATGCGAGAGAATATCGGTAGTCTTTGGATTGAGTAAGTCCGCAGAGATATTACCTGTTGAGTGTGCGCTGAGTAGACCTTACGCCTTCGTGTCCTTCTTTCGCAGCATCTTCGGGGCAAATGTCTGTAGACGAATTCTCCGTCTCGTGTGGTGCGTAGCTGATATTAGGTGATATTTACGTCTCAGGCTTGCGCATCGACGACTCTCGGACGTCGGGCTGGCAAGCGTGGAGGTACGCGATTTCGTTTCCCATACCACTCCTAGTGCAGGAACGACGCCAATGACTAAATTGGTTGGACAACAGATCATAGCGGCTCTCAGTCAAGGCTCTGCAGCCATAGCTGACGTGGTTATCTTCGTAACGATGTGTTATTCGTTGCGTCGAGCGCGGTACCCTGGTATCGTGGTGTGAGTTTTCGTTGTGTCGGTCGATCGAAGAATTGAACGTTTGACCGAGTTCTTGTTGATTTTTCTAGCCCGGAAAACATTGTGGACCAGATCACAAGGTTGTTTGTTGGTCGTGGGCTGGAGTTTACGTGCGTGCGGTCTTGCTGTTTTGATGCTTATCGAGCTCATGAATGCGGGGCTGATGTCCAATTCAGCATAATCCAAATAGCATACCTCTGCGTTGTGAGTGTCTGTGGTTCTCTCGAGAGGAAGCAGCTTTTGACAACCTGTCGAATATGTTAGCTCCTAGCTTTTCCAACGAAACCATATTGGATTGCATTCCAAATGGTTGGGGTTAAATGTGAGCCAGGTCCTTGCAACTTGCTGTTTATTAACCGTACTCACTGTTGTCTTAGTCTACGTTAACGCCGTGCTCGGACTGTGAGCCCCCCCGACGCTCTTGCTATGTATCGAACAACTGATTTCATGTCCTTATCTCAGTCTCAATGCACGCCAAATTAGACACGGCAAAGGCCTCTACGAAGAAGAATCCTCCATCGAACGCAAACCTACCCCAGGTGCAGGACTGCCAAGCGGGCTCCTCTTCAATGCCGTCGACACTAGAGTCGTGAGTCCTTCAAGTCCTCGGTGATGTGGCTTTGTTCCGCGAGGCTGATTGGAACCTGTGGTGCGAACGCGCAGACGCAACAAAATGTGACGTTCCTGAGTAGGCATCCTGACGTCGAGAGTTCGGGGAGCGAGATGGAGTCGCGGAAGACGTATCAGGATGAAAGTGGGGTGAGTGCCTCCGCTGGTGTCTGTTTCTTTTTGCTCTTTGTCTCCCTCGGCTTTCACGCAGGCTAATTCCGTCCTCAGAATGAGTATGTGCAGGTATCGATGCGGTCAACGCAGTCGACACAGTCGCAGGTCTGTTTCCCTTACTTGTTCTTTTACTACGTGGATGCGAGAGCTGAGCACTGGACACATCAAACAGACGGAAAAGGAGCACGACAAAGCGAGCTTGTCATCTATGCCGAAGCAATGAGCGCTCGCTCTTTGTCCATCGCGTATCGTGGTGTGGCCCGAACGTCGACCTCCAGAGTGAACGACTGGTACTCAAAACGAAGGCGTTGGAGTTTGGCGACGCACTCTCCCTCTGACGTGGTCGACATGTGGGGATTCAATGAGAAGGACAGTTGTATAATATGTATTGTGCATATAGTTAATATCTGGACCATGTACCTAATAGTAATAGCTCTCGCTCGCTCTCTTTACAGTAGGTTTTTAGCTATTCGATTTTGCCGTCGTGCTAGTCGTGTTCCCGGTGATATTATTGAGATTGAGTCTTTTGTTGTGACCCAACTACCAGGCCTGCACACTAGTACAAGCGTATCTTTGACGATGCTCTAGTTCTGTTCTGGGGCGTGGATGAAAAATGAGGTAACAGCGGTAACAGTATCAGATTACACAGATGATTCTTCAAGTATTGAAAGGGACTACATGTCGAGAATGAAACGATGCTAAATTGTGGCCGGCGCTGGTGGTAGTCTGCTCGTAGGTACTAGGCTACTTAGTAGTGCTCGGACATCAGGCTGCCGCTACAATACCGCCTGGGAGTGCATTGGGATAAGTTACCTGTCTCCAAAACAGGATGTATAGTAAACTCTTATGTCCACAGACTTCAACCGCGGGGTCCTCCAAGGATGGCTCCTCCGACTTGATGGAGAAATAAAAGCTGTTTCGAGGTCTCATCGTCTCTAGAAAGTTGCGCACCTCAGGCTGTTGGCCCGATTGGTCCGACCTGTTCCACAACGCAACCCAGGTAGTGTCTGTCGCGCGGCTCGCGCTGCAGATTGCTGGATGGGTGTAAATTGAACGTCCAGTTTCCCAGTGTGGGTGCCATCGAGAATGTCGCATTTCTCGAAAAAACCCTTCGGCTCGATGGGGATGTCCCACTCTAGCTACCATGATGTGTGCAAATGATTCTTTGAGATAAGCGAGCCATCCGTGACCAGGGACAACACCACTTACCATCCTCGGCCATGACGGTAAACTCGATCTGTTGAACTACCACAGTTTGACTATCAGGAGGTGATGGCAGGAACTCGAAAGTTGGATCTGCGTCGCTGCAGTGTCCTTTGACAGCAGGGTAGCAGGCCCAGTATTCGGCGAGGTCCAAGAATGATTCCGAGAATCAGAGGAGTTACTTTGAATCGCTTTTGAAGCATCAGGACGAACTGCGACAGATATCAGCGAGTGTGATCGAGTCCGCCACCTCCATAACATGCCTGGCAGCATCGACAGCAGCAGCAGCTGCATCATACCATGATAACCCATCTGCCCAGCTAATATCGACAAGATGGATGTATCTGCAATCCTCAAAGAGTGCGCCTTGACCATGGAAATAGTCAACAAGTGCCTCATCCCCGATGATACAGAGCAAGACAGAGTGGGGTGACTCCTGCGGCGTTCTTGCTTCTCGGATCACATCCTGCATCGACGAGTGTCGTGGTTACACCTATGTCGCACATTGTCGCCATAGGTTGCTTTAGGCGGGAAGCTTCGTGATATCATGGCAAGGTGGATGATGTCCTGTGGGATAAAACAATGTCGGCTCAACAGCAAATCTACGATTCGAGAGCGGTGGCTGATGACTGCAGCCTCCAGCGGATGTATGAACTCCCTGCCACGTAACTGTCGATCGTTCCATTTGCAACATAGGAGTTTGATATCTAAGCCCAAGTTCAGAAGGGCCTCCTGCACAAGCATAATTGTCGTGTGTGATTGCGATAGGCCAAGGGGGCTGTTTCCATCTGGGATGTCATGTCAAGCTGATAGTTTGAGGATCGTTCAGGTACAGTCTTGAGAAAGCAGGGTGATCCCCAAGAAACGATGAAGTTTAGCGCCATATCTGGTTCCATGGAATCGTGCACGAAAGGCGTTGCGGAATGTTGACATGGATTGCATTATTTCGTGCAGAGATTCCTCAGTTTCCATAACATGACTGAAATGTTTACTCCACGAGATCCAGGTGTACTGTGCCAAGGATGTAGAACCCCTGTCCAGCTGGGCCAGCCGTCCAGCCGGGCCAGCCATCCAGCCGGGCCAGCCCAGCCAGCCAGCCAGCCGGTCCAGCCGGTCCAGCCAGGCCAGCTGGGCCCGCTGGTCCAGCCGGGTCCAGCCGGTCCAGCCTGGCCAGCCGATCCAGCCAGGCCAGCCGGTCCAGCCGGTCCAGCCGGGCCAGCCGGGCCAGCCGGTCCAGCCGGGCCAGCCAGTCCAGCCCATCCAGCCAGTCACCCGGTCCAGCCGGTCCAGCCAGGCCAGCCGGTCCGGCCGGGCCAGCCGGGCCCGCGGGTCTAGCCGGTCCATCAACAGCAGTATCATCTGGCAAGTACCGAAATAGTCGATGCAAAGCTTCGCCAGATGATTGTTGGCAATCGCGTGACGAGAGGCGATACCGGACTAAGAGCGCCGATTACGGAGGTGTTCGTCAAAAAGGTATTCCTACCACCGAAAAGTTTCAGGCAGCCATTCATTTTGCTCAAACAGAATCAAACACGTCACCTTGACACTAAAGTGCGACAGTGACACACGGTCAGATGTCTTATTATAGCTCACTAGGCTCCCGCAGACATCGAGGACATCGTCGTTGGAAAGGAACGTGAACCCACTGAATGTCTCCGAGCGTTGTATGTCGAAAGTCACTGCCTCGACGAGCAGCCCCAGGCTAGGTGGCTTCAAGCGCCCACAAGCCAACAGCAGGATGCTCTTCGCTATCTGTCCATCAAACTCCTTCTTGTTGATGTCAGAGAGAATCTTGTCGTATGTTTCGTAGAGTCCGCTTGGAAGCGTGGCGAGTACTTCCTGGATGTTGCTTTTCGCGCGGCAGCCACTGAGTCGGTCCAGCTGGCACTGCACCCACCGGAACCTGCAAAGTCCTGCATGTTAGTTACAAAGTGACTATGGAGGTGTATGACTTACATCCCGTCTGCCTTCTCCAGCAATGAGGGGACGATTTCATCACGGAGACGGGCCAGCTTGTCGTACTTAGCAACTTCCTTCTCAATATGCAACTTCATGTCGCACAGTGTCTCATCGCACTCATGTCATGAAGGTCTATGGATAGGAAGGTCGTTGAAGGCCTTTGGTGCGTCCGGAAGAGGCCGACTGGTGACAGAACACTCTACAGCTTGCCGCATCATGTGAAGGCGTGCCAAGAGTGTCGGTCAGATTTGACGTAGTCGTTGCACTCGTCGAGCGCATCGATGACGAGGACCGGTCGGTCGTGCAGTCGGAGGGCCTCCAAAAGAAGTGGATAGAGTATCTTGAGGTCGACAGGAGGTGGTTCACGATTCGACTTGCGTTCACAAGGTCGGGGAACAATGGCAACCAATCCTTGTTAGACTTCACAAGGAGTTGGGTGACGAGGGAGCGAATGACTTCGCACGCATGGGTTGTACGGTCCGTCCGGAAGTCACAGTAAAAATAGGCGAGCGCACCGCCCTTGATCTCTGTCTTCGATAAGCTGTCGATGACAGCGGATCTAAACCCGACATGAGCTTCATTTGGAACCCGCTCCCATAGCGCATACTCACATCAGCACTGATTTCCCTGCACCGGCTGTTGGACAAGGAATTTCGTTTTAAGTCGGATGTTCGAGGAAGACAACAGGTATGGAACACTCACGCTTTCCACACACCCGGAGGAATGCGTTTCGGGAGGAGCGCCAATCGGAGTATCTCTTCAAATCAAGTAGCCATTTGCAAGTTTCATCTTGTCGTTGCCCTAGAGTAATCTCATATTTGGTGGTGCAGTTCACGGCGTCCATCCAATCATACATCTTCTGGAGCTCATCGCCTGCGACGCTCGTCATCAAACAATGACAGGCGAGAAAGCGAACTGACTTACTGTTTATGGCACCCTTCAGCAAGGTGCCGTGTTCCTCCCCTTGCTTCGAAATGGCAATCAGGGCATCCCTAGTTGGATAGAAAAAATCAGTTCACTGTGTTTGATGGGTTGAGACAACGGGGAAACTTACGAGCTCGTCAGAGCGACCGCGAGGTTAAGGTGTTTTATGTACCCTTCGAATGATTCGATCGCGGCCTCGATCTCGGATTCCTTCGAAGGCCATCGCAGTTGCCATACGAAGCTTTTGGCCCAACAGACATCCTGCCCCTGCTCCACCTTCTTCTTGAACTTGTCTAATTCGCTCTTGTAGCGCATGGCAGGACTCTGAGAATCGATCCAGCACCGGCAGAAGCTAGCTGGGGCAGCGCTTGTGGACAACTTGCCCACGGACTCCTCAGCAGCGATCGCGAGAGTATTGATCAGTTGGATCTCCTCGATGAGTCTCTGGCATGACTTTTTCGCGTTCTTGACGCTGACGCCGTATTGGTACACGGCGCGACTGACGGAGATACCAGTTTCGACGAGCTGCAGAATAGTAGCGGCAGCTGATGCACCATCCATCAGGAGTGAGGAATGTATGAAAGGAATTGAGAGCTCGAGGACGTTGAAGGATGGAGAGAGCAGAGCGGGCACAGCAAGACTACACAGGGTCCGAACACGAGGCCACCGTTCGTCTTTTTCTCACTGGCTGTTTTTGATGGGCGCTTTCGTAGCTTCTGAAACCCGTTATCCTAATATTCTAGCGCTGTGCGGGCGGGGGCCATCCCAGATATGCGTAGGTGGTGCCGTCGCAGAGCTGCAGTGAATGTAGGAGTTCGAATGAGATGCAGGGCTGCATGGTAAGCAGTGGGCTGGGGCTGGAGGCCCAGGTATCGAGGCCATGGTGGCCCGTAGTATGCACAGTCATCTGGAAGATTGGGCAGGCAGTAATTCAAATTGGATTCCTTAGCACGAGTTGAATCGATATGGCCGGGTTGACTGTGACCGTCACTGGCAATCTCCGCGGCCGAGGGCTTCATGGTGCCATTATGTAACTGCGAGTACTAGCATGCGTTCCCTCTTTATAACTAAGTTATACATCCTGGAGCTGCCATGAGAGCGATACTAATTTCATACTATAGATTGATTCAGGTCTCAGATCTAAGATCCCACGTCTATGAATTCTTCTCCTACAACCACCTCCCCCTCGCCCGCGGAACCCGAGAATTTGGGTCACCGTGCTCTCTTCGTTGGTTTCGTGACCACAACTACCCTCACTATCCTCTATGGCCTTACCTCCTTCCGTGCGTTCAATCTTACTCGATGTATTTTGAAACTAATCCTGCGAGCAGAATCCTACGTTTACTGTCCATAATTTCCGAGATGTCACAAGTGGATAAAGTGCTTCGTCAGTAGTCCTTTTCCCCTGTCTGTCTCTATTGCAGTCTCGCTGATTTGAACAAGCTGGATTAACAGGTATCAACACTGGTGAGCTCGAACTCCACTTCTTACACAGTGCTTTATTTTATGACACGGCTCAGGGTGCTGGATACAGCTGCAACTGCGATAGGTAAGTGTCACGTACCCCCCGCAGGACATCAGTCTCTCGGATGTATGCACTTTCCCGGACACCCTCAGGCCTTTACCCTTGCTAGCACGTCTGTCAAAGGCTATACTCCATCTAACCGTCTGTAAGCCTACAGCTTACCTAGGTTCCTACAACTAGCATATATACCGCCTGCGATACTGAATATAAAGTATTCAGTATTACTGCCTTTTGGCGTAACGGTCTAAGCGGACAGCGGTCTGGATCCGGATCGCTTATACCGTCCTCTATCATGATAATATCAACGTGGATACTCTGTACGCAACAACATAAGTGTCTATCTTCTCCCCGTGGTGGGCAGCATGCACACGCATCTCGTTAGAACTTTCTGCATGAGTTTGAGTCACTCGCGTCATTCAGATTTATTCAGCTTATTGCTCTGAAAGTTTTAATATTTGCTGTCGGTCTGTATGGTTCACTGTCGAAGATAACTACGTGTCCGGAATATGCTACGTGATTATGTCAGCAGTGGCATAGCCACTCGACGGTTTTGTTTTCCAACACTCCCACAAAGTGGTATTGGACGAGCGAAATGACCTACATACCTGGAACAGGGTTCTTCTCGTGTTTATCTCACAACTGTAAGTGATACGATTCATACGCTCCCTTTCATGTTCGATATCAGTTTCTAAAACACTTCTGACTCCAATACAAGTCGACACCCTAATGCTACCCATCACAGTGACTGGGCGATCCAGGTCCGTCACACTGGCAGTGGTACCTCTCAGCCCGCTTTCCATGCATTGAACATATGGTGTTGGAATGCCAGTTAACCCTAGCTTTGACAGGGTGTCTTCTCGTGGATATCCTTCGGCAAGCTATCTTCTGCTAATGGCCACACCGAGCCCCGGCTGACGCGAGAGGACGTCGGTAGTGTTTGGATCGAGTAAGTCCGCAGAGATATTGCCTGTTGAGCGCGCGCTGAGTAAATCTCGCGCCTTCGTGTCCCTCCTTTGTAGCATCATTGGGGCAAATGTCTGTGGACGAATCTTCGTCTCGTGTATGTAGTGTCTAGCTGATATTAGGTTATCTTTACGTATTAGGCTTGCACATCGACGACTCTCAGACGTCGGGCTGGCAAGCGTGGAGGTACGCGATGTCGTTCCCCATATCACTCCTGGTGCAAGAACGCCAGTGATAACTGAATTTGGTTGGACAACAGATCACAGCGGCTTTCAGTCAAGGCTCTGCAGCCGTAGCAGACGTGATTATCTTCGTAGCTGAGTCACGGTACCGCGTTCGCAGCGAACGCGATTACCTTGGTATCGTGGTGTAAGTTTTCATTATGTCGATCGATCGAAGAATTGAATGGTTGTTTATTGGTCGTGGGTTGAAGTTTATGTGCGTGTGATCTTGCTGTTTTGATGCTTATCGGTCTCATGAATGTGGGTCTGACGTCCAATTAGCATAATCAAAATAGCATACCTCTGCATTGTGAGTGTCGGCGGTTCTCTTGAGAGGAAGCAGCTCTTGACAACCTGTCGACCATTTTAGCTCCTAGCTTTTCCAACCAAGCCGTACTGGATATCATTCCAAATGATTAGGGTTAAATCTAAGCCAGATCCTTGCAACCTTCTGTCAAATTACCTTATTCACTGTTACCTTAGTCTGCGTTGACGCCGTGCTCGGACTATGAGTCCCCCCGAACGCTTTTTGCTATGTGTCGAACAACTGATTTCATGTCCCTATCTCAGTCTCAACGCACGCCAAATCAGACACGAAAAAGGTCCCTACGAAGAAGAATTCTCCATCAAACGCGAACCTACCGCAGGCGCAGGACTGCCAAGCGGGATCCTGTTCAATGCCGTCGACACTAGAGTCATGAGTCCTTCCAGTCCTTGATGCCGGTGATTCGTTCCGCGAGCTGACTGGAACCTCCGGTGCGGATGCATAGACGCGACAAAATGTCACTTCCTGAGTAGGCATCCCGATATTGAGAGTTCGGGGAGCGAGATGGAGCTGCGAAAGACGTACAAAGATGAAAGTGGGTGAGGGCCTCCTCTGGCGTCTTTTATTTTCGCTCTCCATCTCCCTCGGCTTTCATGCTAGTCAATTCCGTCCTCAGAATGAGAATGTCTAGGTATCGACGCGGTCGATACAGTCGACACAGTTGCAGATTCGTTTCTCCTCCTATTACGTGGATGCGAGAGCTGACCACCGGAATCATCAAACAGACGGAAAAGGAGCAAGATAGAGCGATCATGTCATCTATGCCGAGGCAATGAGCGCTCGTGCTCTTTGTCCATCAACCATCGCGCATCGTGGTATACCCCGAACGTCGACCTCCAGAGCGAATGACCGGTACTCAAAACAAAGGCGTCGGAACATGGTGAGGTACTCCCCTCTAGCGCGGTCGACATATGGTGATTCAATGAGAAGGACAGTTGTATAATATGTATTGTGCAGATACAGTTAATGTCCGGACTGTGTACTTAATATTAATAGCTCTCGCTCGCTCTCTTTATAGTAGATTTTAGCTATTCAATTTTGCTGTCGTGCCCGTCGTGTTGCCAATGATATTGTTGAGATTGAGTCTTTTGTTGTGACCCAGCTACTAGGCCTATGTACTAGTACAGACGTATCTCTGACAGTGCTCTGAATCTTTCTGGTTCTGTTCTGGGGTATGCATGAAAAATGTGTTGTGGAGGCTGGTTAAGTAGCAGATTACACAGGTAATTCGTCAAGTATTGAAAAGGGACAATGACTACATGTCGAGAATGGAACGACGCTAGATGGTGACCTGCGCTGGTGGTATGGTATTTTACTCGTAGGTACTAGGCCACTAGGACTTGGACGTTAGGCCTCCCCTACGATATTGCCTGGGAGTGCATCGGAATACCGGTCTCCAAAACAGGATGTATAGTAAACTCTTATGTCCACAGACCCCAACCTCAAGATACGCCGAGAATCATTGCCCGACTGGATTGACAAATAAAACCTATATCCAGGTTTCATCGCGTTGCAGCAATAGGTCCGACCTGTTCCACAATGCAACGCACATAACGTATCTTCTACCTGCAATTCGCTGGACGGGCGTAAAATTAAATTGAACGTAGAGTTTCGGAGTGTCACGGTGCGATTGGTTACTATGGGCTACAAAGCATTGCACGAAAGTACCTTTCGGCTCGATGAGTTCTTTCGTCGCCATGATATATGCAAATGATTTTTGGAGATAAGCGAGCCATCCATGGCCAGGGAAAACACTACTTACCAGCCTCGACCACGATGGTAAACTCGATTCGTTGAACTTTCACAGTTCGACTATCATGAGGTGACCGCAGGAACTTGAAAGTCGCATCTGTGTTGCCGCTGTGTCCTTCGACAGCAGGGTAACAGGCCCAGTATTCAGCGAGGTCGAGAATGGTTCCGAGAATCAGAGAGGTTACTTTGAATCGCTTTTGAAGCATAAGACGAACACGATAGACATCAGCGAGCGTGATCGAGTGTGCCACCTCCACAACATGCTTGGCAGCATGGGCAGCAGCAAAAGCTGCATCATGCCATAACAACCGACGCGCCCAACGAACATCGGCAAGGTGGATGTATCTGGAATCCTCAAAGAGTGCGCCTTGACCAAGGAAATAATCGACAAGTGCCCCATTCTGATAGAGGAGAGCAAGACTGAGTGGGGTGATTCCTGTGGCGTTCTTGCTTCTGGGATCACATCCTGCATCGACGAGTGCCTCGGCAATACTATGTTGCACAAGGTGGTCATAGGGCTGTTCACGGAGCCAAGCATGAAGTAGGCTATCTCCGCGCGTCGTCAGCACTGTGGCGTTGGCTCCATACTTGAGCAGTGAACAAATTATACTGTTGACAGGGTTGGGATGTGAAGCGAGAAAAGACCGGAATCCGATTTTGACGGATATGATGGCAAGATGGATGATGTTTTGTGGGATAAAACAACGACGGCTCAACAGCAAATCTACGATTTGAGAGCGGTTGTAGCTGACTGCAGCCTCCAGCGGATATAGAAACCCGCTGTCGCGTAACATTGTAGCATCCCGTTTGCGACATAGGAGGTTGATATCTAAGCCCAACTTCAGAAGGGCCTCCGCACAAGCGTAATTGTCGTGTGCGATTGCATAGCCAAGGGGGCTGTTTCCATTTGAGATGTCAGTCAATCTGATAGTTTGAGGATCTTCCAGGTACGTCTTGAGAAAGCAGGGCGATCCCCAAGAAGCGAGGAAGTTTAGCACCATATCTGATTCCTTGGAACGTGCACGAAAGGCGTTCCGGAGTGTTAGCAGGGATTGCATTAGTTCGTGCAGAGGTTCGTCAGTTTCCACAAGGCGTCTGAAATGTTGACTCCCGAACTCCCCGATGTACATTGCCAAGGGTGTGAGACGCTGGAAGGACTCAAGACTCCGCTTGTGCGAAAAGCGAATCTGAAATCGGGGTATCATCTGGGGAGTACTGAAATAGTCGATGCAAAGCTTCGCCAGATGATTGTTGGCAATGGGCGACGAGAGGCGATACTGACTAAGAGCGCCATTACGGAGGTGGTCGTCCAAAAGGTATTCCTACCACCGAAAAGTTTCAGGGGGCCATTCATTTTGCTCAAAATAAACACTCACCTTGACACTAAAGTGCGACAGTGACACACGGTCGGATTTCTCATCGTAGCTCACTAGGCTCCCGCAGACATCGAGGACATCGTCGTTGGAAAGGAATTCGAACCCACTGAATGTCTCCGAGCGTTGTAGGTCGAAAGTCACTGCCTCGACGAGCAGCCCCAGGCTAAATGGCTCCAAAGCGCCCACAAGCCAAAGGAGGATGCTCTTCGCTATGTGTCCATCAAACTCCTTCTTGTTGATGTCAGAGAGAATCTTGTCGTATGTTTCATACAGTCCGCTTGGAAGCGTGGCCAGTACTTGCTGGATGTTGCTTTTCGCGCGGCAGTCTCTGAGTCTGTGCAGCTGGCACTGCACCCACCGGAACCTGCAAAGTCCGCATGTTAGTTATGAAGCGACTATCAATGCAGAGGGCTTACATCCCGTCGGCCTTCTTCAACAACGAGGAGACGATTTCATCACGGAGATTGGTCAACTTGTCGTACTTAGCAACCTCCTTCTCAATATGCAACTTCATGTCGCACAGTGTCTCATCACCCATGTCATGAAGGTCTATGATAGGAAGATCGCTGAAGGCCTTCGGTGCGTCCGGAAAAGGCCGACTGGTGCAGAACACTCTGCAGCTCCCCTCATTGTGAAGGCGTGCCAGGAGTTCAGTCAGTTTGACGTAGTCGTTGCACTCGTCGAGCGCATCAATGACGAGGACCGGTCGGTCGTGCAGTCGGACAGCCTTCAGAAGGAGTTGGTAGAGTATCTCGAGGTCTACTGGGGGCGGGGAGCCATTCGATTTGCGGTCCACAAGATCATCGAACAATGGTAACCAGTTGTCTTTGGACTTCCATAGGAGTTGGGTGAGGAGGGAGCGGATGACTTCGAACGCGTGGGTTGAACGGTCCGTAGAAGTAGGCGAGCGGATCGCCCTCGATCTCTGTCGTCGATAAGCTGTCAATGACAGTGGATCTAAATCCAACATGAGCTTCATTTGCAACCCGCTCAGCCTATGGAGCGCATACTCACATCAGAACTGATTTCCCTGCGCCGGCTGTTGGACAAGGAATTTGGTTTTAAACGAGAGTTCGAGGAAGAGAACAGGTGCGTGACACTCACGCTTCCCACACACCCGAAGGAATGCATTTCGGGAGGAGCACCAATCGGAGTATCTCTTCGAATCAAGTAGCCATTTGCAAGTTTCATCTTGTCGTTGCCCTAGAGTAATCTCATATTTGTGGTGCAGTTAACGGCGTCCAACCAATTGTACATCTGCTGGAGTTCATTGTCTGCGAACCCCGTCAGCAACAATGACAGGATAGAAAATGAATAGACTTACTGTCTATGGCGCCCTTCAGCAAGGTGCCGTGTTCCTTGCCTTGCTTCGAAATAGCATTCAAGGCATCCCTAGTTGGATAGGAAAGGTCAGCTCGCCATTTTTGACGGCGTTAAGACAACGGAGAAACCTACGAGCTCTCCAAAGTGACCGCGACGTCAAGGTGTTTTATATACCGCTCGAATGATTCGATTGCGGCCTTGATCTCGGACTCCTTCGCCGGCCATCCCAGTCGCTGTATCACGCCTTTCACCCGACCGACATCCTGCTTTTGAGATAGCTTCTCCATGAACTTGTCCAACTCGCTCTTGTAGCGCATAACAGGACTCTTTGGATCGATCCAGCACTGATAGGAGGTATCTGGTGCGGTGTTCGTGGACAACTTGCGCACGGACTCCTCAGCAGCGCGCGCGAGAGCATTGATCAATTCGATCTCCTCGATCAGCCCCTCGCATGACTTTTTCGCGTTCTTGACGCTGACGCCGTACTTGACCAGGGCCACGATGATGGAGGCACCAGTTTCAATGATAGCAATAATAGCAGTAGCAGACGATAAACCATCCATGACGAGTAACGGAAGTATGAGAGGAATGGAGAGCCCGAGATGTTGAACGATGAAGTGGGGCAGAGCAACACTACACAGGATACGAACACGAGGCCACCATGAGTCTTCTTTCGGACTGGCTGTTTTTGCTGAGCGCTTTCGTAGGTGCTGAAAGCAGTCACCACGATGTTCTAGCGCCAAGCGGCCAGAGGATATCCCAGATAGACGCAGGTGGTACCGTCACAGAGTTGCAGTGACTGTAGAATGAGATCGAATGAGATCGAAGGCTGCATGCATATCATGAAGGTAACCAGTGAGCTGGGGCTGGAGGCGCGTATAGACGTCATGGTGGCCAATAGTACGGCACGTCTGGAAGATCGGGCAGGCGGCAGTTGGATTCCTTGGCACGAGTTGAATCCACAATTGGGCCGGGTCGACTCAGGCTGCCATGGAGCAGTTGATCCGTCTGACGACTGTGACATGGTGACAGTACTATTAATAATAACTGCGAGTACTAGCATGCGTTCTCCCTTTATACAGTACATCCTGGAGCTGCAACGGGTGCGATAATGCAGATTGGTTCGGGTCTCAGATCTATATATCAGGTCCCACGTCTATGAATTCTTCTCCTACAACCGCGTCCCCCTCGCCCCGGTGTGAGATCCTCGATGAACCAAGGAGATAGCTGCAAGCTCTTAATGCAAATCTGAAACCGGGGTATCATCTGGGGAGCGCAGAAATAGTCGATGCAAAGCTTCGCCAGATGAAGGTTGGTAATGGGCAGCGAGAGGTGATACTGAGTAAGAGCACCCATATGGAGGTGTTCATCAAAAAGGTATTCCTACCAGTGACACGTTTCAGGGAGCCATTCATTTTGCTCAAAATAAAACACTCACCTTGACACTAAAGTGCGACAGTGACACAACCTTCCCATCATAGCTCACTAGGCTGCCGCAGACACCGAGGACATCTTCATTGGAGAGGAAGTCGTCCCCACTGAATGTCTCCGAGCGTTGTATATCGAAAGTCACTGCCTCGATGAGCAGCTTCAGGCTAAGTGGATGCAAGGCGTCGACAAGCCAAAGCAGGATGGTCTTCGCTATCTGCCCATCAAACTCCTTGTTGATGTCAGAGAGAATCTTGTCGTATGTTTCGTACAATCCGCTTGGAAGCGTGGCGAGTACTCCCTGGATGTTGCTTTGCGTGCGGCAGCCGCTGAGTCTGTCCAGCTGGCACTGCACCCATCGGAACCTGCAAAGTCTGCATTTCAGTTACAAAGCGACTATGGAGGTATACGGCTTACATCCCGTCGGCCTTCTTCAGCAATGAAGGGACGATTTCATCACGGAGACTGGCCAGCTTGTCGTACTTAGCAACCTCCTTCTCAATATGCAACTTCTGTCGCAGTGTCTCGGCACTCATGTCATGAAGATCAATGGAAGGGAGATCAGTGAAGGTCTTCGGTGCGTCCGGAAGAGGCCGACTTGTGCAGAATATTCTACAGCTTCCCTCATTATGAAGGCGTGCCAAGAATGCGGTCAGTTTGACGTAGTCGTTGCACTCGTCGAGCGCGTCAATGACTAGGACCGGTCGTCGTGCAGTCGGACAGCCCTCAGAAGGAGTTGGTAGAGTATCTCGAGGTCTACTGGGGGCGGGGAGCCACTCGACTTTCGGTCCACGAGGTCGTCGAACAATGGTAACCAGTTGTCTTTGGACATCCGCAGGAGGTGGGTGAGGAAGGAGCGGATGACTTCGAATGGATGGGTTGTACGGTCCGTCCGGAAGTCACAGTATATAGGCGAGCACACCTCCTTTGGTCCCTGTCTTCGATAAGCTCTCGATGACAGCAGATCTAAACGCGACATTTGGTTCCCGCTCAGACCATGGAGCGCATACTTACATCAGCACTGAGTTCCCTGCACCGGCTGTTGGAAAATGAATTTGGTTTTAGGTCAGAGTTGGAAGAAGCGAACAGGTGCGCGAGACTCACTCTTTCCACGCACCCGGAGGAATGCATTGCGGGAGGAGCACCAATCGGAGTATCTCTGCAAATCAAACAGCCATTTGCAAGTTTCATCTTGTCGTTGCCGTAGAGTAATCTCATATTTGGTAGTGCAATTAACGGCATCCATCCAATTGTACATCTGCTGGAGCTCATTGCCTGCGACACCCGTCATCAAACAACGACAGGCTAGAAAATGAACAGACTTACTGTCTATGGCGGCCTTGACCAAAGTGCGTTGTTCCTCGCCTTGCTTCGAAATGACAATCAAGGCATCCCTACTAGTAGTTGGATAGAAAAGGTCAGCTCACCGTTTTTGACGGAGTGGAGACAATGGGGAAACTTACGAGCTCATCAGAGCAACTGTGAGGTTAGGGTGTTTGATATACCGCTCGAATGATTCGATCGCGGCCTTGATCTCGGACTCCTTCGCAGGCCATCCCAGTCGCCGTATCATGCCTTTCACCCGGCTGACATCCTGCTTTTCAGACAGCTTCATCATGAACTTGTCCAACTCGCTCTTGTAGCGCATAGCAGGACTCTGAGGATCGATCCAGCACCGGCAGAAGCTACCTGGTGCGATGCCCGTGGACAACTTGTGCACGGACTCCTCAGCAGCGTGCGCGAGGGAATTGATCAATTCGATCTCCTCGATCAGTCTCTGGCATGACTTTCTTGCGTTCTTAACGCTTGCGCTGTACTTGACTAGGGTCCCGATGACGGTGGCACCAGTTTCGATGATGGCAATAATAGTAGTAGCAGACGATAAACCATCCATGACGAGTAACGGAAGTATGAGAGGAACTGAGAGTTCGAGGATGTTGAAGGATGAAGCAGAGTAGAGGAGGCAGCAACACTAGACAAGATCCCAACACGAGGCCATCGCGCGTCTTTTTTCGGATTGGCTGTTTTTGGTGAGCGCTGGCGTAGGTTCCGAAAGGCGTCATGCTGATATTCTAGCGCCGAGTGCGGGCAGGGGACATCCCAGATGGAGGCAAATGGTACCGTCACAGAGCTGCAGTGAATGTAGAATGAGATCGAAGGCTGCATGGTAACCAGTGAGCTAGTCTGGAAGATCAAGCAGGCAGTAACTTGAAGTTATGTAGTTGGATTCCTTGGATTTGATGGTCGACTGTGACATCGTGACATGGACCTCAGGCTCCATATGGCCATGGTGCCGTTAATAATAGTGGATCTCCTCAGTGTGCATCATCACCGTGACGAATGACACTGACGATTGCTATCTGTTCTCCCATGTACGTCCTACAGCTGCAATGGTAATGATGATACAAATTGGATCGGGTCTCAGATCCACAAAAGTAAGACGGACTTTCATCGCTGTCCTCTCGTCACGAGGCAACTTGAACATGACATACTTTGACTCTTTGAGTGAAAACGAGGGACAAGTAGTCGGTAGGACATGGCTGGGCCGAAATCTGAACGTTCTGACTCGCAGCTAAGTCATGAGTTTTCGAACAGGCTGCATAGAACTGATCCACTAGCAGCACTGCAGGGTGACTGCGACGCCGAGATCCACTCACGTCTCCCAGCCCCTGTCACGCCAGTGTGTGTTTTTACTCCTTTCCTCAATCATGACACATGTTGTCCGCTCATTTTTTCTTTCTTTCTTTTTGCATGTTTTTAGTCCTGTTGTCGCGGTTCATCGTCGTGGTGAGCGATATCTATTATCTACTACGGTGTCACTGTCAGAATTTCAGGCAGGGGGGACAACGAGG
Organism: Melanogaster broomeanus; assembly: GCA_014904935.1. Lineage (NCBI taxonomy): Eukaryota > Fungi > Basidiomycota > Agaricomycetes > Boletales > Melanogastraceae > Melanogaster > Melanogaster broomeanus. Next base: position 53,206 of record MU123841.1, on the reverse strand, counting down.
GAACACGGGTGCCAATTCCGTGGCAAACGCACGCACGGGGTACATCGAAGCGTAGCTACTACTCGTATTTAAGCCAAAAGAACAAATAGAACTATCTGAAACACAGACAAAAGACGATATAACAAAGCGATGTCAGAGTGAAAAAAAACGGCCAACGTCAAACTGATTCGGTCGCACGCAGGAATGGATTTCCAACTGTCACTTGCCAGCCAGCCACCTTGTACCGTGGTTACAGTAGAAGATACTAGTACACCCAAGTAATAACGAGTGTTGAACCATTGATCACATACAGTATTGAGAACGGAGCCACGGCTTGCACTGGTGGTAAACAGCTCATCTGGGTACTACGACATCTGGCCTGCATCACCACCAGTTTGGTTGGAGTCGTCTGGATACCTGTTTACAAAGTAGGGACTATAGTAAATTCTTATGTCAAGAGAAAAATCTGCATGCTGCTTCGGGGAGAAATAAAAGGTGTTTCCGAGGCTTATCCTCTCTAGAAAGTGGCATACTTGTGGATCTGACCTGTTCCACAATGCAATTAGTAGCGCAGGCTGTGTCCGCCAGTCACTTCGGTGGATAACTAGAAATTGAACGTCTGGTCCCGGGGTTTGAATGCCATCGTGGTCGAGCTGCCCGAAGGACCCGAGCTGCCTGTCAGCGTCTTTCGGCCCCATGAGGTGCAGATAAGTGAGCCATTCATGACCAGGGGCAATGCTACTTACAAAAATCAATTGATCGATTAGTGCTGGCGGTGAACTCGATTTGCTGAACCATCACATTTCGATCATGGCGTGGCGGTCGGAGGAAAACGAACATTGGATCCGAGTCGTCTGGATCTGCCAGTGGGTCCCGTATACCAGTGAATCTTTTTGTTGTGGTATGGCAGGCCCAATATTCGGCGAGGTCGAGGATGACTCCGATAATGGAGGAGGGTACTTTGAATCGACTTTGAAGTGCTGTATGAATGCGGCAGACATCTGCGAGCGTGATCGAGTGCCCCACTTCCATAGCATGTTTGGCAACATCGGCGGCAGCAACCGCTGAATCATACCACCCCAACCCATTCGCCCAATCCTTGTAAACAAGGTGTATGTATCTGGAATCCTCAAAGAGTGCACCTTCACTAAGGAAATAGTCAACGACTGCGCCATTCTGAGAATCCAGAGCAAGGACGAGTGGGGTGGCTCCTATGGCGTTCTTGCTTCTCGGATTACATCCTGCATCGACAAGTTCCTTGGCAAAACGAGGATGCAAGAGTGAATGCCGCTGTCTATACAGCAAGGTATGAAGGAGATTATTTGCGCAGGCATCCAACCCCCTGACATTTGCTCCGTGATCAAGTAGTGAGGTAACAATCGTATCCCAGAGTTTCGCAGGTGGAGGAACACATTCGTAGCCTGAGTTGATAGCAACATGAATGATATCCTGTGGGATAAAACAGCGACGGCTTAAGAGGAAATCCACCATTCGCCGATGGCGCCCGATCACTGCCGCCGCCAGTGGATGCACATAGCGGATCGACCCATACAAGCTGCAACAGGGAGTCATAGTATCCAAACCCAAGTTCAGAAGAGCGTCCGCAGAATCATAATTGTCATGAGCGATTGCGTAAACCAAGGGGCTATACCCGTCTGAGATGTCCGTCAGACTTAGAGTGTGGGTATGTTTGAGGTACATCTTGAGAAGCCATGGCGTCCCGTAACAAACGAGGACGTTTAGTGCCATATCTGGCTCCCCGACATGTGCACGAAAGAAATTCCGGAATGCCAGCAGAGATTGTATTAGGTCGTGCAGATGTCCTTCACTTTCACCAGCGTGGCTGAGATGGTGAATTCCGAGTTGTTCTATGTATGCTTCTAAGGATGTGATCCTGGCCGACAGAGCACGAATACTGATGACTATACTTGGGCCCCGAAGCTCGGGCAGCCTCTGCTGCGTGCGGAAATAGTCGATGCAAAGCTTCGCCAGGTGATTGTTGGCAATGAATGACGAGAGGTGATATTGACCAAGAGCACCCATACAAAGGCGCTCATCCAAAAGGTATTCCTACAAGTGGAATGTATCAGGGAGCTATTCATTTCCCCGGAACGAGAAACAAATATCATTCACCTTGACGCTAAAGTGTGACAGTGACACGATATCTGTCTTTTCATTGTAGCTGACGAGGCTCCCGCAGACATTGAGGACATCTGCGTCAGAAAGGAACTTGTCTCCACTGGATGAGCCCGAGTTCTGTATGTCGAAAGTCACCCCCTCAAGAAGGACGCGCAGCTGAAGTGGCTTTAAGGCTCCCACAAGCCAAAGCATGGCGCTCTTCACTATCTGTCCATCGAACTCCTTCTTGTTGATATCAAAGAGAATCCTGTCGTACGTTTCGTAGAGTCCCTTGGGAAGCGTGCCAAGCACTGTCCTGATGTGACCTTGCGTACGGCAGTCGCTGAGTCTGTCCAATTGGCACTGCACCCACCGGAACCTGCAAAGTTCGCATTTGGTTACGAAGGGAATAGGAAGAGACAAGACCTACATCCCGTCAGCCTTCTTCAGCAACGAGAGGACAATTTCTTCATGGAAAGGAACCAACTTGTCGCACTTAAGGACCTCCTTGTCAACGTGCAACGTCATGTCACAGCGTGTCTCAGTGATCATTTCATTAAGGTCTATGTTGGGAAGGGCGCTAAAGGCCGTCGGAGCATCCGGTAAAGGCCTACTTGTGGCAAACAGTCTGCAACACCCCTCTTTGTGAAGGCGTTCCAAGACTGTGACTAGTTTGACATAGTCGTTGCACTCGTCGAGTGCGTCGATGACGAGGACCGGTCGGTTGTGCAGTCGCACAGCTTTCAGAAGGAGTTTGTAGAGCATCTCGAGGTCTACTGGAGGCGGGGAGCCATTCGACTTGCGGTCCACAAGGTCGTCGAAGAATGGTAACCAGTTGTCTTTGGACTTCCGTAACAGTTGGGTGAGGAGAGAGCGGACGACTTCAAACGCTTGGGTGGAACGGTCTGTTCGGAAGTCACAGTAGAAATAGGCAAGCACCCCGCGGCGGTCGGTCGCCATCTTAGATAAGTCTTCTATGACCGCGGACCTGCATCCGTTGTGAGCTTCATTTGCAACGCACACAGCTCATAGATCATCCTCACAACAGCACTGATTTGCCTGCACCGGCTGTCAGATCACGATTTATGTTTTGAGTTGGCGTTCGAGGAAGAGAAAGGCACACAAGACTTACGCTTCCCACGGAGCCAGAGGAATCCATGCTGGGCTGAGCACCAATCGGAATACCTCCTCAGATCAAACAGCCATCGGCAGGTATTATCTTGTCGTTGATCGAGAGTACTCTCATATTTGATGGTACAGTCAACAGCGTCCATCCAATTGTATGTATTCTTCATCTTAGCGCCTGAAACGCCGTATGAGCAGTGGCAAGGCGGCGAGAATAGGAACGCACTGCGTATGGAGCCTTGTAACTCCGATGTGGTGACACGCTGTCGTTCGACCTTGTTCGAAATACCAGCAGCGCCTGCAATGCCCTCGTGAAACAACGACAGTATAGAAAGCAAGGAAACCTTACCGTTTATGAAGTCCTTCCGCAACTGTACGGTGGTGGCGTGGTGTTGCTGGGCTTCATTTGAAATAATCATAACGACAGAGAGTTCGAGGTATGGTATATACCGCTCGAATGATTCGATTGCGGCCTTGATCTCGGACTCCTTTCCAGGCCACATCAGTCGTCTGAGGCCGTTCGTCCAACTGCCATCATGGGAATGAGATAGCATCGCGATCAACTGGTCCAACGTCCTCTTGTAGCGCATAGCAGGGCTGTGATCTGCAATCCAGTACTGGCAGAAGCTATCCGGCGCAGTCTTCGTGGACAACCCGCGGACGAACTCCTCAGCAGTACCTGCAAGATTATTGATCAGGTTGATCTCCTCGATGAGTCTCTGGCATGACTTTTCCGCATTCTTGACGCTGACGCCATATTGGTACACGGCGAGGCTGGCGGAGATCCCAGTTCCGATGATCTGCATGATAGTAGCGGCGGCCGATGCACCATCCATGAGGAGTCCAGGTAGCAGTGGTAAAAAAAAAGTGAGAGCTCAAGTGTTCTAGGATGTTAATAACCACAAGGTGATGCTGTTGTACGGCCACAGCAAGACTCCACAGCGTCATATGACATATGATTTTCCTGGGCGCTTGAACAGCTTTCTAACTTTTCAAAATTGTAATCCTCAGGGAGAAGCGCCCTAAGGCCAGGCCACATGCACCTCAAATAGACATTGATAGACCAATGTGGTAGAACTGAATATGCAAGGAGTGATATCAGGAGTATCGGAGCAGGTATTGAAACCCTGATATTCTACCGTGTGGCCAGGCGACATCTCATATAGACCCGAGTGGCACCGTGGCAGAGAGTGAATTTGGAAACAGTCCAAGAGAGATCGGAGGATGCATGGGATCCAGTGATCACGACCTGGACACGTCCACGTTCGAACCCCGCGCCGCGGACTCCCAACACGGATTTGACTGGTGCCAAGCTTACTCATACTGGCACAACAGTGGCCTGTTGAACACGAAGGATGTCATTCTTCTCCTCTGTTCTCCTCTGGTTTAGCAGGTGAGCAAGTCCTGAATATTTACGAAGAACACATGGAGTGAGTGGGATGGAGTTGTGCTGATAAGAACTGCGTCGCAGTGTCTTCTTTGCGAAGGCGGCTGAGATTTCTGTTGTTGGACTGCAGGTGAGTAACTCGGGCTGTTCGTGCTGTCTGATACATGTGACATACGTTAGGACTGATGAAGAATGTTTGAATGCGTGATATAGGCATCTGGGAAGACGTCGTTCGTAAACGTCATAGGATCTGGACAAGTTGCGTTTTCTCCTTCCGACCACCCCCATGTCATCACTCCAATTCCACTCCAATTTGAGGGAGCCGTGCACTAATCCTTGTGACGAATTACAGTGGTCAGAGGACGTCGTACCGACGGTCGCCTTCAACTATCGCAAAGTCCGGAAGGGCGCAGTGACCCTCAAGATATGGGACGTAGCCGGACAACCGAAGTTCCGTTCGATGTGGGAGAGGTATTGTAATGGTGTTGATGCTGTCGTGTACGTATTTCGTTCTTATATTTTATATTCCTTTTGGCCTGGTCCCCATTTGCGCGACATATTTCTTGTAATAAGAAGAAAGCTGATGTTATGCGAAGCTTTGTCGTAGATTCTGCAGATGTGCGTATCTTTGGTTCGCAACTGCGACTGTCAGAGAGTATCATTGACCTAGTGGACATATAGCACGAGAAATTCCATACGGCTCGTTTCGAACTCCACCAATTACTCTCACAACCCAGTCTAACCGGTGTCCCATTACTGGTCGTATGTCGTCTAGCTTGTCTTGCAAGAACTCTCCAAGCCAATAATTTCTACTTCTCAACTCTACACGATGTGGCTGTCTGGCTAATTAGATCGGAAACAAGAACGACGTACCGAATCACGCATCCGTGAAAGACCTCATCCGCGAATTGTAAGCGTTCTGCTCGATTGATGGGGGGGATCGGGTTGGGCTCACTTATGCGTAGGGAATTGGACAAGATACAGAATCGTCCTGTTTCGGTGGGTTCTTTTTGGTTCCCTTTCCTTGGGTTGACACCAATGCTCAAGCTGTCCCAATCTTCTTTAGTGTTACTCGGTACGTGAACTGGATTGACTACAAGCATCGTATGTTGATGTTTCATCAGTGTTCCATGAAGAGCCAGCACAATTTGTAGGGTTTTCATAACTCTGTTATACGTCTTCGGCGGTAGTACTCATTTCAATGTCGCAAAGGGACATCGTTCTCCGCTGGTTGGCTGAGCGTAGTCACTAACCTAGCATACACCATCGAGCGATCTCCACGTCTATCGCCTCCGCCGGAAACTACCCAAACTACAAGATTTCGAGATCTTCGCGCCTGCCACCACATATGTATATATCCCACCTGGATGTATTTGCATTCGCTTTTTAATAATCTAGTCTTTTCCCTGTCACAAATCATACTATTCACAAAGTGTTCGACGCAGGTAGAACTTAAGTTTCCAACAACATATCCTGTATGTACGTACGTGCCACGTCTAATCTTTGTAGCATGTCCAGCTATTGCCGCAAAGAACGCCCCCAGCCCCTCCCGCACTCTCAGGCAATCCAAGACTTTGCACGAACCCACTCAACGCGAGGATGCTGAGCGCCTGTGAATCCTGAGCGACCCCGCAGGAATGGAATTTATCGTGCGCTGAAAGCTTGCTGTAAGCCGGGCGCTTAGGTTGAGCTCAGGGGTAACAAGAGAACAGACCTGGGTTAAGGCCAGCGTTTGCGAACATAGCGGTGAGAATGGTCACAAATGAGTGAGTGTTTCACTATTACTATCCCGAGCTGCTGCTGCGGCCTGAGGTAGTCAAAACTTTGTGGATCAGACTGTTATAACTCATGTGGTTTCCAGGCGGTGGAGTTGGTCACCAGGCGACTCGCGATCAGGGCGAGTTTTTTCAACGAGAGGGACGTACCTCATGAGTAGGATATGGAAGACGGGGAAATGGAGGAAGATGGGGAGGGGGTGGTGCCTGCAGGAGCGTGAAGATACCGTTGTTGATGCAAAAAAGCTTGCGAAAAATACACGAGAAGATCCAAGAACTCGAAGAATATATAATAGAAGAGACGTACAACAGGCGATCACATACTGCGAACAGAACGATACTAGATGGTCTGCACTGATAATAAATTGTCCATATGTACTAGGAGGTCTGGGTTGCACTGCTAGCGTGATGGGAGACATCGGAACAGCTGTCCCCAAAGCAGGTAGTATAATAAATTCTAATATCAAGGGTGTCTTTGCGATCGCCGGACTGGGGCGAATGAGAAGATATCAAGGTATCTCCAGGCCTCATCTTGTCCAGAAAGTGACGTACCCGTGGGTCCGACCTGGTCAATAGCGCAACCATCGGGGACCCTATTAGGTCATCACCCTTGTGGATGCGTAGAAAATGTATGGTCTCCGCTGAAATGCGGCTGCAATTATCGACGTCGTATTGTGCAAAAGACCCGTCGAGCCATTCTGTGGCTATAGACTCGGATGCCCCGATTAGTATGATTTCGGATAAGCGAGCGATCTGTGACCTGGGACGAAGCTACTTACGTTCTGATGAATACGTCGTGTTGATGAACTCGATTTGCTGGACTATCACATGTCGATCCATGGGGAGCTGGCCGTAGGAAGGCGAAGGTTAGCTCTATTCGCGTTGAGTCGGCGTCGCCGCTGTATCCTTCGGCAGCAGTGTAGCAGGCCCAGTATTCGGCGAGGTCGAGGATGATTGCAAGCGATGAAAGAGGGCAATTTGAATCGTGTCTTGTAGCATCATATGAATGCAGGCAGACATCAGCAAGCGTGATCGAGCGCCCCTATCTCCATGGCATGTTCGGCTGCAGTGGGCAGCAGCAACGTGACTGAATCATACCACGGCAACCCAACTGCCCAATCCGAATCCCGATGGACGAGGTGGAATGTACCTGGAATCCTCAAAGAGTGCGCCTTGACCAAGGAGATAGTCAACGAGTGTGTCGTCTGAAAATCCAGGCAATGCTGAGTGGGGTCATCTCTACGATATTCTTGTGTCTCGGGTCACATCCTGCATCGATAAATGTCTTGACAATACTGTGGTCGCATGGCTTGTAAGGGGGATCTCGGCTCATTTCGAGCCAGGAAATTATGAAGTACGTCATCTCCTGAGGCATTCAGCGTTCCCGACGTCTGCTCCATAATTGAGCAGTGATGCAATGATCGGACTCAATTCTTTCCACAGCGAATCCGTAATGGTAGAGCCGGATGCATTACGGACAGCAAAATGAATGATGTCCCTGGGAATAAAACAACCGCGGGTCAACAACAAATCAACCATTTGTACACCGCGCCTGATTACTGCGGCCTCGAGGGGGTGCCAGAATTTTCCTTTCCAGCGGCGATGCGATATGCCACGCAGGTCACAACATAAGATCTTGATATCCAAGCCCAGGTCCAGAAGAGCTTCCGCACAATCACAGTTATCGTGGGAGATTGCGTAGACCAAAGGGCTGTACCCATCTGCCACTGGAATATCCGTCAAGCTTGGCGTTTGGTTATATTCCAGGTACATCTTGAGGAGCCACGGTTGACCGTAACACACGAGGGTGTCCAGTGCCACATCTCGGGCCACCTCCCCAGGCGTCTGCGACGAAAGGCATTGCTGGAGTGCCTGCAGCGATTGCATTAGCTTGTGCAGAGATTCTCCCGTTTCCATAACGCGACCGAGATGACGCAGCCCTGACACTTTCATATATTCTAGCAAGGTTTTGACCCTGCGTTCCCCATATACTTTAGCAAGCCAGGCATCTGGCCGGATGCCTCCCGTGAATACGCAAATGGTCGACAGAAAGCTTTTGCGAGATGGTTGTTGACAAAGGACGACGTGAGGTGATATTGACCAAAAGCGCCCATGCGAAGGCGTTCGTCCAAAAGGTATTCCTGCCAGCGAAAAAGTATCAGAAAGATGTAGCGCCTCCTCGAAACAAACATCATTCACCTTGACGCTGAAGTGCGATAGTGACACGAAGTCGGCTTTCTTATTGTAGCTCACAAGGCTCCCACAGACATTGACGACATCTTGATCAGAAAGGAACTGGTAGCCACTGGAAGAGCTGAATTGTTCTGCGCCGAAAGTCACTGCCTCGACGAGTAAACGCAGGCTAAGCGGCCGTAAGGCACCTATAAGCCAGAGGAGGGTGTTCTTTGCTATCCATCCATCAAACTCCTTCTCGTTGACATCAGATAGAATCCTATCGTACGTTTCGTAGAGTCCGTTGGGAAGCGTGTCGAGCACTTTATTAATGTCATGGTTCGTACGGCAGCTGCTGAGCCTATCCAGCTGGCACTGCACCCACCGAAACCTGGGAAGCACTTTGATTAAGTACAAGGGGAGTACGGAGAGATAGGACTCACATCCCATCGGCCTTCTGCAGCAACGAGAGAACGATTTCATCACGGTAAGGTAGCAGCTTCGGACGCTTAAAGACCTCCTTCTCAACATGCAACTTCATGTCGTGCTGTGTCTCATCATCCATGTCATTGAGGTCTATGGTGGGAAGACCGCTGAATGCCGTCGGGATATCTGGAAGGGGCCTACTGGTTGCGAACAGTCTACAGTCCTCCCTCTTTGTGGAGGCGTTCCAAGAGGTCGACCAGGTTGCGCAGTCCTTGCATTCGTCCAGCGCATCGATGACGAGGACAGGTCGGTCGTGCAGTTGGAGAGCTTTCAAAATGAGTTTGTATAGTATCTCGAGGTCGGCTGGAGGCGGGGTACCATTCGACTGGCGGTCCACAAGGTCATCGAACAATGGCATCCAGTCATCTTTGGACTTCCGTAGGAGTTGGGTGATGAGGGAGCGGAGGACTTCGAACGCGCGGGTTGTACGTTCTGTTCGGAAGTCACAGTAGAAATAGGCGAGCACTCCGCCACCGATCGTTCGCCTTCGAGAACCTCTCGATGACCGCGGATCTGCACCCGTCATGGACTTCATTTACAATGCACTCACTGGCAGCTCACAGAGAAAACTCACATCAGCACCGATTTTCCCGCGCCAGCTGTTAGACAAAGAATTGGGTCCTTAAGTTCGCGTTCGAGGGAAGAAGACAGCCCGAGGCATGTAAGACTCACGCTTCCCACGGACCCAGAGGAATGCTTTCCGTGATGAGTTCCAATCGGAATATTTCTTCAAATCAAACAGCCATCGACACGTATTGTCCTGTCGTTGACCAAGGGTACTCTCATATTTGATGGTGCAGTCAACGGCGTCCATCCAATCATACATCTTCCTGTACTCCTTGACTAAAACGCCACATAGTGAGCAACTTGTGGCAAGTAAGGGAGAATGGACACCTACTCCGCGCGGAGTTTGCAAGTTGCAACTCCCGGGCAGTGGCAGTGACGCGCTGTTGTTCCACTTTCTTTGAAATATCAGCAGCATCTGCGAAGCTCATAATCAAACAACGACAGGCTGGGAAGCAAGGAGACTTACTGTCTCTGGAATCTTTCAGCAAATCTACGGTCGTGGCGTGCTGTTGCTCGACTTTCTTTGAAATGTCAGCAGCGCCTGCGGTCATGCCCCTCATCAAACAATGACTCGGACAGGCTCAGGCCCAACGAAGGAGACTTACTGTCTTTCACCAACTTTACGGTTATGGCGTGTTGTTTCTCGGCTTGATTCGAGATATTCATAACCACCGAGAGTTCAAGGTATGGTATATACCGCTCGAACGATTCGATCGCAGCCTTGATCTTTGGCTCGATCGAGGCCATGCCAGTCGTTTCAGCACTTGCATCCGTGTACTACCGTTATGAGACAGCGTCGCAATCAACCGATCCAACTCCCTCTTATAACGCATAGCAGGACTGTTTTGAGTGATCCAGTACTGGCAGAAGCTCTCTGGGGCAGTCTTCGTGGACAAACCGCGCATGAAGTCCTCGGCAGTGTTCGCGAGTTTGGAGATCACGTTGATCTCCTCGATCAACCTCTGGCATGACTTCTCCGCGTTTTTGACACTGACACCATATTGGTATATGGCGAGGCTGGCGGAGACACCAGTCTGAATGATCTGTAGGAGAGTAGCTGCGGCTGATGCACCATCCATGAAAGAAGGCGATGGTACAAGGCTGACAGCACTCCACAGCACAGGGATGAAGGTGCGCCAGCAGATTTCCCAGCGCCTGAACACTGGATCTGAAGCCGAGACCCTGATAAGCGCCATACATCCTAGATACTAGTAGGCCACTTCTTGTCCATCTTTTTTCCAACGACATATCCTAAGGTACGCTCATATCTAATCTTCGTCCATCCATATCACCCTGCCCGTTCCCTCCTTGCCCCTCCCTCCTGCCCTGTTCCGCTATAGCCCTCAAGAACGCTCCCACCCCCGTGCCAGCACTCTCCTGGCAATCCAAGACTCCTCACGAACCCACCCAACGCACCCGTCCTGAGTGCCCTGTCAAGCTGAGCAACCGCCGTACGGAACGGAGGCGAGTTGATCGTGCGTTGCAGACTTTCTGTAAGCTGGGCTGTCTGTTGAGACGTCAAGGGGGCGTTGCTTGATGGGAGCAGGTCCTGGGGGAGGTGGGGGAAGAGCGATGGGAGGAGGGCAGGGTGGGAGGATGAAGAGGGGGAGCAGGTTAGAGGGGGTGAGAATGTCTGTGAGGGAGACATCGTCGTCTGTTTCTGGGTGGAGGAGCCGTTAGGTTGAGCTAGGGAAAGAGGTGAGAAGGGAACGGACCGTGGTTAGGGCCAGAGTTTGCGCCCATAGATGTAACGAGTGCCCGAAGATCGGGCGAGCTTGTTCGGGGGTTGTGCCTGTGCCCTGCCTACGGGAAAGAATGCATGCACGATGTGTTAGTCTCGCATGTCCGAGTCATTCGGTCACGGGAGTGGCGTACGGAGCGGGGGACGCCTGTGAGGTAGATGCCCCTGGCGTCGAGGTAGACGCTACAGGCTTCAGCATGGCGAGAATCCCAGACGGCAATGATGTTTGGGTCTGCAAGTCAGCCTGTTTAGATTGTGCACGAATTCGTCATCGCGACGGGAAGATGCGTCCTGCAGGTAAAGTCTCGGTCAGTCGCCCACTTGACGCGCGATCTGGGTTTGCGCCAAAGCGTCAGATAATCACCTGCAGCCAGAACTTGATTCACCTAAGCAATCCACGAGACACACAATAATTCGAAAGGCAACTCACGAAATGCTTCTGATCCGAGCTCTCAAACTTGAGGACATACGTCCTCCCTCCCGGAGCCTGAGACACCTTCTCAAACGTTGCATCCCCGGGGAACAATATCAAATCCTCCTCGATATTCCCGGTCGTGCGCTCTTTCCAAACGAAGCGAAGCAGGCTATCCTCACTGTTGGAAAGCATGATTGCGCCTTTGGTAGGAGATGCATCGACGAAGTTTGTGCTGCCGCGTCGGAAGGAGCGGCCGGCTTTGAAGGCAAGGAGCGTTCGCGCGTCGGTGAGAGAGACAGACATGGAGGATGTCGAGTTTTTGCAGTCAGTGGTTGGGGACTGCTCCAGGCGATGATCTCGATTCTCGACAGCGGACGCGTATGTGTCTTTCGGAGTTTCAAGTGAGGCGTGTGCCGCTGAGTTGCTGTATTTGTCCCTCGGCCCTTTCTTCTTGCTGGAACGCAGTTCAAAAAAAAAATAACGAAAATCGACGCATCGATTCCACTCCCTCTTGCATCGAGTCTCAAGTCATCACGTGCTGCTGTGAGCTCTCACTGACCTCAACTCATGCGCTTACATCTACCAGTGAATTCATTATCACCATGTGTGTTTCTCAATAGGTAATTACTACAGGTGCATGCAAATATCTGAGCACAATCGACCGCGGGCCTTGTGACATATGAATCTACTCTTACAAAACACGAAGGTAACACCGCAGCAGCTGGACTGCGAAACTCATCTCAAAAAGGCACCATGCTGCAGCCTAAACAACGCCAACGCCGCCGTCTCCTCAGACATCCTCTCCGCGCTCTTCTCACACGCCCTCGACCTTCCAAAATCAATCAACCTAAAACTCAGCTGCTTCCTGCTAAACGCTGGGAACTCCGTCGGGCTGCCCTGTTGCGCGAGAATGTTTCGTGCCGCAACCGACTCGTGGAGCCAGCCTTCTTCGTGCAAACGGAGGAAGAGAGACGTGCATTCTTGTTGGTCGTCGATGGAGAGGTCGTCAGGTTCGATGGGGCTGCCGCAGTGCTCGAGGAGGAGGATTGGGCTTAAGTAGAGTCTCTCGGTCGCGACGACTTTATCATCATCGTCAGTATGATCATCGCCATCGCCATCGCCATCGCCAGCACCACCGTCATCGTCATCGTCATCACTATCATCTCGTAGTTCCGTCGGCACCTCCGACCCTGGACTTGGGGTATAGTACCCATAAAACTGTGGAACGAGGGCATGCACGGGAACAGGATCGTGGATCGGAGGTACGATGTTATACCCATTATAGTTCTGGAAAAAGTGCTCGGGGAACTTCTGATAGTTCTGCGCTTCTCTCGCAAGATGTCTGTCGTTCTCAATGGATAGTTTAGCAGCGACGTTGAACCTGGCGGTCCGCGGGACCGGAGAGCTGGGGAAGATGCGGTGCTGGCAGAGGGTTTCGGGACGGGAAGGATTTTGGTAGGTCAACGTAGGATTGACGCGCAGGACAATAGAATCAGCGTTTGTGGGTGCCTCTGCTCATTCACCCTTTTGAATTCTATCGTTAAACTGCTATGAAACGCTCCGGCTGAAGTAGAAGTTCCCGGGTCGGCCGCCTTAGCACGATATTCATCGGATTTCTCCTTAATCTGATCCCATATCTTGTTTCGTTCCAAAAATTGCAGTATGTCCGATGCAGAAAGGCAGGGGAAACGATACAGGTTATTTCCCGCTCGATGACTTCGCCGTCTTTCTCGAGAATAGGCGGGTCGCCGGCGCCCTCCTTGTCTATTTCTGCCTGAGTTCTGGGAGGTCCGTAAGGCCCTTTGGTCCCCAACCAGCCGCGCGCAATAGCTTATCCCATCTTCCCGAGTCTTTCAGCCTCTGTATTTCCTCCTGAGTACGTTCCTTCATGCAGGCCTCGCAAAACCTTGGCTCCATCAGGAGATCGCGCGGGAGTTCCCACTCCGCTTTGTACACGACAGAGTGGTTACCCGATCCTATCTTCGCAACGGGGGAGATGTACAAGTGACCATCTTCGACTTTGGCGAGGCGGCGGTGATAAGGAGGGAGCGGGACCTCGATGGTTGGCTCGTGGTTCTCGACCTGCTCCTTTGTCCGTGTGTACCTGAGGATAATGAGCGTGCGAGCCTTCAGTTCTTCCATCTCCTCAGCTCTCTTCTTGGCCCTATTGACTTCGTCTTGCACATCCGGAGAGAGGGACAAGGTGTATTTGCGTATGAGATCTGGTTGGGAGAGCCACGTAGTATCCTTCACTTTCCTGGGATTGAGGGAGAGGACGTTGAAAGGGTCATGCGCGTAGAGAGTTTCCGGTAATAAGTGGAGCGGGATGCGCTCCTGGAGATGGACCTGAGAATCAGGATGTGAGAAGGGAATGAAAGGCCACGGAGAGGGGTAATGAGAAGGATGGAATGGGGATGTGACGGGTATTTTTGGTGGAGGAGGGATGTAGACGGGGGTTCGTACTCCGAGTTGGAGTCGTCTCCCTCTGCCTCGGACTTGGAGGAGCGCATGGACTCGTCGTCTCGGTCTTCTTCCATCGCGTGACTGGCAGAGTCAGTCCCGTCCTCCCCTGCGTGACTCGGAGACGGAAGAACTTCGGGCGCACCGCCGCTCCTTTCGCCTTTCTCTTCGCCGGTGCCAAGTGCAGTCGTATCGTCCACGTTGTCGTCGCCGCCGCCGCCCTCCCGGTCCAACGGCTCTGAGGGCGGGATCTGAGCCCGCACTGATCTAGATCTCGTCGCCGACTCCCGAACGGCATCAACCATCGAATGCTCGTTATAAATGCCCATGGGCACTCGATTCTCATACGCCTCGATCAACACCTTCGTGTCAGCAACAGGTACCACCCTCGGATCCTCCTCGTTCGCGGCCCACAACAGCTCATCTTTCGCGTAAAATTCGCCCAATTTCTTCATCACATTGAGGAGCTTGCTACCCGGCAGCTTCGCGATGGCACTGACCCCTGGGATCCTGTATACGTGGTAGAAGTCGTACAGAGTAGCACCCCATGCGAATCCGTTGGGGGTGGATTTGCCTTTGAGCTCGGCGAAGGGGAGGATGGGCTTTCCCTTGGGGTCTCGCGGCCAAAGCCTGAATACGACGCGTTTTTTCTCGCCGTACACGGCCTGGACACCGGGCGGGAGACTGTCGTGTGGTCTGCTTAGCGGGAAGTCAGGGTCGTAGGGAACCGGGATGCCGCCCTCGGCGTTGGGCTTTGGGCCCCTGTCGGTGGCATGATTAGATGGTTAACGAAAGTATGGGGAGAGGTGTGGGACGTACGAATCGTCATCCATATCAACATCTACATCTACGTCTTCAACGTCATGGCTGGGTCCCGCTGTCATGCCCTTCAACAATGCAGAAAGATCTGGCGAAGGTGGATCAGGCTCATGGAGGGGGTGTAGTGCGCCTCCCGCATGGCCTCCTTCCCCTTGGAAGTGTTCAGAAAACCGCGTTTCATGGCGGTAGTTGCGTATGAAATGGGGGGCAATAGGGGATGGGGACGTGTCGATGGGGATCAATGGATGAAAATCAGATTGGATGTGTGCAGATTCAAGTTAATATATTGTTTGATTGTTGTGTGCATAGGTCGATTGATGAGCTAAGCTAGATGGTATACATACATGGTAGGTTGAGTTCCAGGTGTGGCACGTTATGTAGTTATTCAGAAAGAACATTCATCTTCCCTTTCTTGTATTGAACCCATTCGGTATCAGTTTCCTCGCACTTCGCGTTTTCAAGGTGAGTGATTGAACTTTCTGACTCCAATGCAAGCCAACACCCAGGCCTAATGCTACCTGTCATAGTGACTGGGTCACGCTAGCAGTGGTACATCTCAGCCTTCTTTTCATATATGCACTGCATACATCATGATACATGGCGTTGGACGTCAGTTCAAGTTGACCCTAGCTTTGTCAGGATATCTTCTCGTTCATACTTTACGGTAAGCTATTTTCGCTAAGGGCTGCACCGAACCCCGGCTGATGTGAGAGGATACCCATAGTCTTCTGATCGAGCAACTCCGCAGAGATATTGCCAGTTGAGCGCACGCTAAGTAAATCTTGCGCTTTTTGGGGCAAATGTCTGTGGACGAATTTTCCGTCTCGCGTGGTGTTGTCGCTGATATTAGGTTATATTTACGTCTCAGGCTTGCACGACGACGGCTCTCTGACATCACGCCAAGCGTGGAAGTATGCGATATCCATACCACTGGTGCAGGAACGATACTGGTGACTGGATTTGATTGGATAACAGCTCATGGTGGCTCTCAGTCAAGGCACTGCAGCCATAGCAGACGTGATTATCTTCGTAAGGACGTGTTATTTGCGTGCGGTCCTGCTGTTTGAATGCTTATCGACTCACGAATGCGGGGCTGGCGTCCAATCAGTATGATCCAAATAGCATACTCTGCGTTGTGAGTGCGTGCGGTTCTCCGAGAGGAAGCAACTTTTGACAACACTAGCATGCTAGCTGCTGGCCTTTCCAAGTAAACTATATTGGAATCATTCCAAATGACCGGGGCCTTTGTAAGCCAGGGCCTTGCAACTTTCTGTTAGTTCCCGTATTCACTGTCGTCTCGGTCTACGTTAACGCCGTCCTTGGACTGTAAGTTCTCTTGGGCGCTCTTGTTACCTATTGAACAACTGATTTCATGTTCCCAGCCTCAGTCTCAATGCACGCGAAGTCAGACACGGAAAAGGTCTCAACGAAGAAGAATCCTTCTCCACCGAACGCAAACCTACTGCAGCCGCAGGACTGCCAAGCGGA
This sequence comes from Melanogaster broomeanus, assembly GCA_014904935.1. Taxonomy (NCBI): domain Eukaryota; kingdom Fungi; phylum Basidiomycota; class Agaricomycetes; order Boletales; family Melanogastraceae; genus Melanogaster; species Melanogaster broomeanus. Next base: position 36,674 of record MU123841.1, on the reverse strand, counting down.
ATTTTGGTCAACCACGTCGACACTAGAACTGTGAGTCCTTCCAGTCAACTGGGGGTTCATTCCGCGAGTTGAAGGGAATCTATGGTGCGCATGCGTAGACACAACGAAACATCACATTTCTAAGTCGGCATCCCGATATCGAAAGCTCGGGGAGTGAGATGGAGTCGCGGATGACGTATCAAGATGCGAGTGGCGTGAGTGCTTCTTCTCGTGTCCTTTTTGTTTTCATTCTTTGGGTCCCTTGGCTGTCAAGCTGGCTAATTCCATCCTCGGAACGAGTGTGTGCAAGTATCGACGCGGTCGACAGTTGCAAGTCTGTTTCCCCTCCCTTCCTCATTCTTTTATTCCGTGGATGCGAGAGCTGATCATCAGACACAACAAACAGACGGAAAGCGTTCACGACAAAGCGAGTCTGTCATCTGTGCCGAAGCATCGAGCGCTCGCGCTCTTTCCATCGGCCATCGTGAATCGTACTGTGACCCGAACGTCGGCCTCTTTCCTAGCGAGCGAAAAACGAAGGCGTCGGAGCTTGGTGATGCACATACGCCTCTGACGTGGTCGGCGCGTGATAAGGATAGTTGTATAATAGACGTTATGTATATAGTTAGTATGGATCGTGTACATAATAGTAATAGCTCTCGCTGGCTCTCCTTACAGTAGATTTTTTAGCTATGCGATTTTGGTCTCGTGCTCATCGTGTTTCTAGTGACAGCATTGAGATTGAGCCTCCTGGAGTATTGGCATGGATTGCATTAGTTCCTGCGGAGATTCCTTGGTTTCCGCAATACGACTTAGATGATAATCTCTCCCGAAGTTCTCTATGTCATCTTGTAAGGTTTTGAAGCGGATGTCATGACGTTGGGAAATCACCTGAGGAGTACGGAAATGGTCGATGTAAACCTTTGCAATATGACTGTTGGCAATGGATGATGAGAGGCGATAGTGACTATGAGTGCCCATACAGAGCTGTTCATCAAAAAGGTATTCCTACCAGCGAAAAGGTTCAGGGAGCCATTCATTTTGCTCAGAATCAAACACTCACCTTCACACTAAAGTGCGACAGTGACACAATGTCATGTGTTTCATTGTAGCTAACTAGACCCCGACAGATATCGAGGATGTCTGCATCAGGAAGGAACTCGCCCTGCATGTCGAGAGTCACTGCCTCGACGAGCATGCGTAGGCAAAGTGGCCTCAAGGCGCCCACAAGCCAAAGCAGGGCGCTCTTCACTATCCGTCCATCAAACGGCTTCTTGTCGATGTCAGAGAGAATCCTGTCGTATGTTTGACACAGTCCGATTGGAAACGTGTCCAGTACTTCCTGGACGTTGCTTGTCGTGCGGCAGCCGCGGAGTCTGTCCAGCTGGCATTGCACCCACCGGAACCTGTAAAGTCTGCATTTTAGTTACGATGTGACTATGGAGGTAGATGGCTTACATCCCGTTGGCCTTCTCCAGCAACGAGGGGACAATTTTACCATGGAGATGGGCCAGCTTCTTGCACTTAGCAATCTCCTTCTCAACATGCAACTTCATGTCGCGTTGTGTCTCGGCACTCATGCCATCAAGATCTATGATAGGGAGATTGCTAAAGGTCTTCGGTGCATCTGGAAGACGCCGACTTGTGGTGAGCACTCTACAGCTTCCCTCACTGTGAAGGCATGCCAAGAGTAGGGTCAGTTTGACGTAGTCGTTACACTCGTCGAGCGCATCGATGACGAGGACCGGTCGGTTGTGTAGTTGGAGGGCCTTCAGAAGAAGGGGGTAGAGTATCTCCAGGTCGACGGGAGGTGGTTCACGCTTCGACTTGCGTTTCACAAGGTCATTGAATAATGGCAACCAATCTTTGTTAGACTTCACAAGGAGTTGGGTGACGAGGGATCGGATGACTTCGAACGCGTGGGTTGAACGCTCCATCCGGAAGTCACAGTAGAAATAGGCGAGCACACCGCCGTCGGTCTCTGTCGTCGATAAGCTATCGATGACAGCAGATCTAAACGTGACATGAGCTTCATTTAAAACCTGGACAGGTCATAGAGCGCATACTCACATCAGCACTGATTTCCCTGAGCCAGCTGTTGGACAAAGGATTTGATTTTGAGTCACAGTTCAAGGAAGAGAAGAGGTGCGAAGACTCACGCTTTCCACAGAGCCGGAGGAATGGGTTTCGAGAGGAGCACCAATCAGAATATCTCTTCAAATCAAACAACCATTTGCAAGTTTCGTCTTGTCGTTGCCTTAGAGTGGTCTCATATTTGGTGGTGCAATCAACGACATCCATCCACTTGAACATCTCAGAACATCATCAGGGAAATGGTGAAGAAAAGCTATAACCAGATAGATATGATAAACAAGCATCAATATAATATGATTGGATAATCCTTGAGATAACATTATCTTCTAATATCTGTCAATTGTCAAGTTAATATCAAAAAGCCACATCTCTGATCCTGCAATTCCAGAAAGATAGTTTCCTTGTAGTGGAATATAGCCCTGGAGGTACATGTTACAAATGTACCAGCTATTATCTTTTCACACTCAATCTGATATGTATTGATAAAATTATTATCATCATGTTGTAATTCTGAAAAAGAAATGTCATTATGTTATCAGCAATATGGTATTTGGTAATCAGTTATACTTACCAATCAAACCAACCTCATGATGATATATAATGATATTTTATGATAAGTTATTGCTCAATTTGCTTCATCTTGATGTTCAATTATCTGTATCTATCATAACTATCATTGAACAACCTACCAGTAGCCAGAGGTGTGGGAAAAGATTTGTAAGCACTGTATAGTTGTTAGTTTATAAACCCATCCTTCTTGACTTTCTAAGTTTCTTCACTCTTGTCTCTGAGTTCTTACTCAGGTCAGAGTCACTACCAACAAGGTAAGTCCACTTATATATGTGTGATGTCATTTGTAAGTGTTCTTTTTATTGTTTTTTATATAGTCTGTAGTTCTAGATTATATGGTAGTCTATAATGCTGGTAGTCTATGATGCTCTAGATAGTTATGATACTCTTTGCAGAATAAGATATCTCTTATTTTTTACACAAGGATAAATATGAGTGATCTTATGAATGATGTACAATATTTTTTATTTTTTAAAACATGATGAACAAAAGATATTCCCTGGTGAAGAAGATAATGCTAGATAATTTATGTAAGCCTTTTGAAACTGATCATATATGAAAACACAATCAGAGTGTTGTTTATGATACTGCAGATACTGATGATCTATACTAATCACATAGATGTATATTGACTGCACCCTATGACTGATAGATTTTTATCTATGCTCTCATCTTAGTCCAGGGTTATCTGACATGAGCTGAGTGTGTATCATTCTGATGTTAATTATAGAGTATTTATAAAGGATAATCCTATATATGGATATAGCTTTTTTTCACCATTTCTCTGATGATCTCCTTGAGCTCATCGCCTACGATGCTTGGCATCAAACAATGACAGGCTAGAAATCAAACAGACTTACCAGCACGTGTGACTTGATGCTCGACTTGCCTCGAAATGGCATTCAAGGCATCCCCAGTTGGGTGGAACTGCTCATCTCGGGAAATTTGACCAATTTGGGCGTACGAGACAACTAACGCGTTCTTCAAAGTGACCGTGAGGTTAAGTGATTCTATAAACCGCTCGAATGACTCGATCGCAGCATTGATCTTGGACTTCTTCAAAGGCCGTCGCCTTTTGAGGGATTTCATCCAACCGACATTCTGCTTTGGAGACAGGTTCTCCATGAGCTTGTCCAATTCGCTCTTGTAGAGCACAGCAGGGCTCTTGTCATCGATCCAGGACATGCAAAAGCTATATGGCGCCATGCTCGTGGGCACCTTGCTCACGTACCTCTCAGCGATAATCGCGAGTACGTTAATTAATTGGACCTTCTCGATCAAAATACCACATGACTCGGACGCATTCTTGACCCTTGCTCTGTATTTGAACAAGGCGTCGACGACGGAGCGACCAGTTTCTTTGATTGCTCTAATAGTAGTAGCAGGCGATGATAAATCATCCATGATGGAATGGGGAGTATGAGAGGAATCGAGAGAGTTTGTAGCCCCTGTTTCCCGGATCAATACCTTAACCCCAACCCCAACGGCATGGAATTCACCAACCCGATGCCAGAAACAGTTCCGGTCGAAGATCGCGTTCTGGAAGTTAGCACCAGAACCTACAGTAAGGTCGCAAACACCATTCATCACACCACACCAATCTGCCCAACCAGGGGAATAGATTACATCCGAATATACTTAGCTATACCATACTGCTACAACTGGTTAAATTTACGCCGGAGCGGGACTAAGGGAAGGGGTTCTATATCGATATTCAAGGAGTGGAGAGGGTGTGTGGGTTGTTATGGAATGGAGAGAGGGAAAGGCAGCTACGACGAAGATGAACCCTTCCAATATTTACCAACCTTGGCTGCGGTATATCGTGTGCTTTTAACCACTCCTGCGCTTACGACGCCCTTCAGCGACTGCACAGCAGCGGGATACCGCACAATCTTGCTCATTTCTGCACACGAACCGGGTCAGCAGGTTCCTCAGCAGGACGACATAGGGTGTCTCCACACACACCTGAGAGCAATATCGACGGCAGTTGCTCGTCGCCAGCTACACGCAACCAATAAGCGCTCTCGTCCGCCTCTCTCGGAAACCCGCGCCCTTCAGCGCGAGCATGCACCCGACTCATCAGTCCTTCAGGCAACTTCTTCAAATGCGCAGCCCGAGCATGCGCACTGGTATCCTGCTCGATCGTCTCCGAGTCCACACGCCATCTAACCCCTGGTAGCCCTTGCGCAAGCCTCCAATACAGCTCACGGAACTGAGCTTCCTGCGACGTCACCATGTTCGCTACCTTTCCGCGGTTCTCGGCAGGGAGCACCATTCGGGGGTCGCCTGCATAGCTGATGCCAGCGATGGCCGTGAAGAGCTCACGTTGGGTGAACTGAGCGGGGAGCGAGAGGAGGGCGGTGCGCAGTGCGGAGGTGAGGTTGACTTGCTGCGTTAACCGAACTCGGGCGTCATCTTTGATGATCCGAATGGGTTTGTGCATGCGTCCGGCAAGATAAAGCGTGCGCCAATTCAGCAGATCGGCACATAGCTTATCAACCGTAGTCACTCCGTACTTGATAGTCTGCAACAACAAAATGACATGGATGTTCAATAATGCTTGGATACCACGGGGCTAACACGTGCAAAACTCACCACACCATGCATGGGCACGAAAGTGTTGAACCACAGCCCAGGACCAAACTCCTGCACCCTCGAAACGAAAGACGACCCAAGCGCACGTGCATGCAATGGATAATGACCGGGGAACTGGTGCATATTAATCGAGTGCCAATGATCCGGATGCGTGACTGCAAACACGAAATCGAGCATTGGCCCGTCGTCTTTGCCCTTCTGCTTGCCGTCTACGGACTTCTGATATCCTGCTTGCTCGAAGACGCCTGAGCCATACGCAAATGCATAGCGGATGGGTGCTCGAATGAACCGACGATATCCTCTAAGAGCGCCCGTGTCGAGTTCGGGACCGGGAGCAGCTGGTTCCGCCCAAACGATGGAGGAAGGGTAGGCAGCGCCTGACGTTGGTCCCTAACTGCAGGACGAGGACGAGGGTAGAGACGCGAAGGACGGGGCTTAGTCCCATCTGTCATGGAAGGAGGTGGTGGTGGTGGCGGATCAGGCGTGTGAGTGGTGGAGTCTGCGGTTAGAGAGCGAACGAGAGACGGGAGACGGCGCGTGGATGAACGAGTACTGGAGAGCATCGTGCCTAAGGAAGAGGGAAGGGCGTTCAGCAACTTGAGTGGCGATGAGGAGGATGGTTGAGAGAGATTGGACAGAGAGACGCGAAGAATGGACAGAGGGATCAGATGACTGATTGGTTGTTTGGAGGGGTTGATTTCCTGTTGTAGACAATCCCCACCCGAAAAATTTGGTTACTTACCAATACACGAAACAAGGTGAAAGCACCCAAGAAAATGGAAGAAATCCCACAATCTAAAAGTCGATGAAATCGCGACATCATCGTTACACCATCAGGTTACATATCGGTATAGACATATATATAAAGCTAGCTCAATACTGGCTCCAGACCCATGCCCAGCAGGATCCAGCAGTCCTGCACATCCTGCACAATATAACAGCGCATGAAGCAAGGGAAAGTTGTATGACTGAAGAAATCCAGGAGGTATATGCATACAGGGAAAAAGACAAAACGATTCTCCGCCACCCAAAAATCGCTGAAGAAGATAAATCTGTTTTAGAAAAGGATTGTAATCGCGTTTTAAGGGAATCAAGGCAAGCCGACACCAACGTGTCGGTAAATAAAACATAAGGAAAGGGGAAAAAACCATGTCCACAGGGCTTGTGTTGTGTTCGCGGGTTACCAGCTGTCACCATTTCGATGCGTTCGTCCAACTCTTCGGCCTCACAGCGTCAGCCGCTTGTTTCTGGGCTCGGAGGAGTGCACTTCTGTTAGGACGAGGTGTGATCGTGGGAGCCTGCAAGCTAGCAGGACGAGGTGCCATCCTTTGATGAGGAGAGGTAGTGTCGTTATGTACGCTGCCGCTTTCGCTATCGTTCGAAGTGGCACTGGTGGTACTTAGCGGGCCATTTCCAGTACCGCTGCTGGAAGTCTGAGACGAGTAGCTAGTCGTCTTCACGATGGGGGGAGCCCCGTATGACGTACGAGAGGCTGCACGAGAGGGTACTGTAGAACGGGGGCGTCCCCACGATGGCGGGGGATTGCTGCTATCTTGGTATGCGCTCATAGTGGAAGAACTGCGTGATTGGGTTCCAGAACCAGGTGTCTTCGCTGCGGTACCGGTGCGGACTGCGGCGTTGGGAAGTCTAAGTACCGTAGAGCAAATACTTGAGAAAGTCACTTACACATGAAGCTACTCGGCGGAACGCCACCTTCCTTCCTCAGAGCTGAGCTTCTGTTTGGGCGAGGGGTAATAGTGGGTGGCTTGACGCTTGCAACCGTAATAGTTTCACGACGCTTGTGACCAGGGACACCTTCGAATGTATTCTTGGGCCCTCTCGCTTCCGTCTCTGTTTCCTCCCCAGTCGGCTTCATTTGGACTATCGGTCAAGTTCTTCTGGGGCGACGCCAGAGTAGCCAAACCTACTGCCACCATTCGTGCTCCCCAATCCAGAAGCCTTTGGTGGAGGTCCAGAAATGGACATGCGCTTCTTCCCAGGTGTCGCGGGTTGTTCAATGCCCAACCTCAGCGCTGCCGCTTTAGTCATCCGGGGAGCGATGACCGGAGGGGCAGTAGACGCGACACTAATGGTGTCCGCTCGTTTATGCCCCGGAACCCCATTAAATGTCTTCCTCGCCCTCTCTTTCTCTCCGCTCCTTGGCAACCGCACTTATCTCCGGTTCTTTGCGAGGTACGACACGTCCAGTGCTCGCCAAGGACATACGCGTTTTAGGGGGTGCCATTTTAGGCGAACCGTCTGCGTTGAGACCTTGTCGGAGAAGCGCAGCTTTGGTGAGACGTGGTGCGATATCAGGGGCGAGGTGAGTCTTGGGTAACGAACGCGCACGAAACTGAGGTTTCCCAGGCGAAGAATTAGACCCCGTCACGCTGAGGCTGGGTCGGGCCTTTGCAAAGCCAGGAGCACGTGCGTCCGAAGAGGTAGGTGAAAGAGAGAGGCGTGTCAGAGGGTGTAGCGGGCGCGTAGAGGCTTAGCTGTATGGCCTCGAGGACGGCAGAACTGTCGGAATCCAGGGAGGCGCGGTCGTATTCGCCTGCGTTTCTTCTGTCTTCGACGTGTGGTAGCTCGGAGGGTGGGAATGGAGGGCTGGAGGCGAAGAGCGCGGCGATCACCGTTTCGGCTTGGGAGTCGCTTTTGGCTGCCATCACCGCGCCGTTGAGGGACGGGAGGAGGGTTAAAAGTAACCTGGACTGCGCGTCGGCGTTCGAGGACATAGACCCAGACGGGACCTCTGATGATAGCGTAGCGTGGACAATGAGTACAGCAGAAAGAGGCTGAGTTATTATGCTACTCACTCTCCAAGGAATGGAGCATCTTCACCGAACAGCTCATAGAACGTCTCCGGATCCGATTCGGTATCGAACTCCATCTGTCGTTCTTTGACTATCTGCGAAGAGATGGTTAGTAAGTCACCATTGTCTTCCACATCGCAATAAGGCTAAGGACAGAAGGTTATGCAACCGCCATGCACGTGTATGCCATGTCCCGAAGCCAACGACCATACGAGGCGCGAAACCCTCTAAATATTCATGAATATAATACGACACTTACCTCGAAATTTGCCTGCAAAATACGAGGCTCAATTTCCAGACGCTGGTCCAGGGCGTGTGTCTTGATGAACGCGACAGTGCGGGTCAGAACTGACATAGAGGGAGACGCCTGGGTGTGAACCACATTGGGTGACTGGAGAAGCTCATTCTGATCGTGTCCGTGGTTGTCGTAGAACTCAGAAGGATCCACAGGGGGCGGGGACTGCGAGGACACAGACATATGGGTAGAGTCGCGCCAGCTCCCAATGGAGTAAAAACCGGGAAAATGAGATGCAAAGAAAAGTAGAGTTTGGAGAAGTTATACACAGAAAAGGGATAGCTACCTGATGGAAAGGAAGGAATCAAAAGTAAAGAAAGATACGAGCAACGCTAGCCTCAAGGATACCACCAGTTGGGCCTGCTCAACAAGAAGTTGCACAGGTTTGGATTTTGCAATCTGTGACACAGAGCAACTTCATATTGCTTCCGCATGGACCTCGGACACTCGGATAGCAGATAGCTGGCCATAATGCCAGTGTAGCTTTGTACAAGTAGCCTCGAGGCAGACTTCTTGTTGGCCCTGAGGACAAGGAAACTTTGTGAGGAGAATGGCATGGCAGAGTGGTTTATGGAGAGATCTATGCAGTTTGTACCACAACAAGAATTGCCAAGTTTATGTAAGAACGACAGTGCAACGCGATCAACAATAAGGCGGTCTAGAAGCTCTCGTGTTAAATTTTAATGAAAGGTATAGCGATAGAGTAGCAATTTATGAGGGCCCGAACTTTCTAAATTGTTCATCAATAACCTGTCATGTATGTCATGCTCGGTTTGCGTCGTTGCAAGTGTGCTCTCAACTGGGCACAATGACAGTCAATGTATTGCGGTAAGTACTGTTACAATGCAATATGCCAGCGATCAAACGTCCCCTAACAGCCGCTTCCTAAATACACAGTCAGAGTCAGAGTGAAATGACGGAGGATTGAAACACATGAAACTCACAGCAAGCTCTGGAGCTTCGCTGAGGAAGGTATAACCTCCAATCATCTCCCTCGCCCACACGTCCCTCAAGAACCATCCAACATGCCCCACTGCGCATCCTATCAAGTCGCCGGCAGCTGCTTTCCATGTACCACTGATAACCCACGAGAGTCCAACAAGCGCCAAAGGCAAATATGGCGCGGATATCGTGAATATACCAAAAAGCGCGATAGGGGTTGATGGGTGTCGTCTGGACCATACATAGATTGGGACAAAGGCCAGAGAAGAAGAGAGGAATGGAAGGTTGAATAAAGGCGACAACCCCTATGGAAACCCTGTTAGCCGACGATACCCTGACTCTGTTCAAGCGAACTTACCAGCAGCATTAACGACGAAAGTAGGAGTAGCCAGACATAGTCCGCTTTTCTATTCGCAAATGACGATTCCTCTAACATGCGACTATACCGCATGCTGAACGGAAGAATGTCATTCAGTCAACACGTTCTCAAGGGTTCTCAAGGTTAGTCGATAAACTCACAAGAAGAACAGGTGGAATATGAAATCCAATGACAGGGGTCCAAAGTAGAAGAACGTTGTCAGCATGCGCCATGGCTTCAGACGCACTGGTATGAGCTTCCTGCAACAACGTTCGAACGAGACTGACAAAGACTTGCCTGTGCGTTTGTAATTGCGGACTTGAACGAGAAGTACAGCTGTAACGGAGTGACAACCTGACATTGCTGAACGAAAAACGGAAGGTCATCTCGTCGTCCTGAGGTGGGTACTGATATTTGACATACCACCGCCAAACTTGTTGCTACCGAGAGCGCCAGCCATGCGCGCGTTATTGGGGGAACCTGCATCACCCAAGCCTCCATATTGGGTCCCGACGAGCCCGGTGTGCAAATGGTACACAAGGTATCTCCTGAGTTCAAAAAAGTGGGAATCAATCGATGCGATACCAGAAAGCTGCTGTTCAGTAAGGGTCAGTCAGATGGCCCGACAGAATCCTTGAGCAAATACATCGGCTGAGTCAGCTTTTCCTTTTTTGGTCCAGTAGGATGAGAAGTTTCTACTCGCTGTACATCCACGATTCGAGTCACCTTGAACTTCGACGTGTACATGATATATATCACTTCTTCCATGTTGAGTTTACCACCTTGGGTCTGTCAATGTCTATCTGGGGTACATGTCGCCTGGCCTGCATCTGCATCATACCCACTGGAGATCCACTACCATGCGCATGCATTTCATCAGCCTCACCTGGGCAGGGCTGGCCAGGACTGGATTTTGAGAGGCGCACCAGTCGGAATATTGAATATTCCGACTGGTGCACCTCCCAAACTCATTCTTCTGGGTGTGTGGAAAGCGTGAATCGTGTGCACCTATTCAGTTTATCCGACTCTGACTCAGAATCAAATTCCTTGTCCAACAGCTGGCACAGGAAAATCAGTATTGGTGTAAGTATGCGCTATGTGGGCTGAGAGGGTTCCAAACGAAGCTCATGTTGGGTTTAGGTCTGCTGTCATTGAGAACATATTGAACACCACAGACAAACAGCAGTGTGCTCGCTTATTTCTATCATGGCTTCTGGACGGAGCGTTCAACCCATGCATTCGAAGTCATCCAGTCCCTCCTCACCCAACTCCTTGTTAAGTCTAAACAAGATTGGTTGCCATCGTTCAACAACCTTGTGAAATGCAAGTCGAATCTTGAACCGCCTGCTGCCGACCTAGAGAAACCCTACCCACTTCTTTTGAGGGCCCCCCGACTACACAACAGCCCAATCCTCATCATTGATGCCCTGGACGAGTGCAATGACTACATCAAACTGACCCAAACTCTTGACATGCCTTCCTGAAGAGGCAAGTTGTAGAGTGTGTGCGGAAGAGGTCGACTTGTGGCAAACACAGTGAACGTTCACCACAAGTCGACCTCTTCCGCATGCACCAAAAGCCTTGCACAATATCCCTCCATCCCAGGAAAGTGAAGGATACTACCTGGCTCTCCCAACCAGATCTCATACGCAAATACACCTTGTCCCTCTCTCTGGATGTGCAAGATGAAGTCAACAGGGCCAAGAAGAGAGCTGAGGAGATGGAAGAACTGAAGGCTCGCACGCCCATTATTTTCAGGTACACACGGACAAAGGATCAGATCGAGAACCACGAGCCATCCATCGAGGTCCCGCTCCCTCCTTATCACCGCCGCCTCGCCAAAGTCGAAGATGGTCACTTGTACATCTCCCCCATTGCGAAGATAGGATCGGGTAACCACTCTGTCGTGTACAAAGCGGAGTGGGAACTCCCGCGCGATCTCCTGATGGAGCCAAGGTTTTGCGAGGTCTCCATGAAGGAACGTACTCTGGAGGAAATACAGAGGCTGAAAGACTCGGGAAGATGGGATAAGCTATTGCGCGCGGCTGGTTGGGGACCAAAGGGCCTTACGGGACCTCCCAGAACTCAGGCAGAAATAGACAAGGAGGGCGCCGGCGACCCGCCTATTCTCGAGAAAGACGGCGAAGTCATCGAGCGGGAAATAACCTGTATCGTTTCCCCTGACCTTTCTGCATCGGACATACTGCAATTTTTGGACCGAAACAAGATATGGAATCAGATTAAGGAGAAATCCGATGAATATCGTTTTAAGGCGGCCGACCCGGGAACTTCTACTTCAGCCGGAGCGTTTCATAGCAGTTTAACGATAGAATTCAAAAGGGTGAATGAGGAAGAGGCACCCACAAACGCTGATTCTATTGTCCTGCGTGTTAATCCTCCGTTGACCTACCAAAATCCTTCCCGTCCCGAAACCCTCTGCGCACCGCATCTTCCCCAGCTCTCGGGTCCCGCGGACCGCCAGGTTCAATGTCGCTGCTAAACTATCCATTGAGAACGACAGACATCTTGCGAGAGAAGCGCAGAACTATCAGAAGTTCCCCGAGCACTTTTTCCAGAACTATAATGGTTAATATCGTTCCTCCGGTCCACGATCCTGTTCCCGTGCATGCCCTCGTTCCACAGTTTGATGGGTACTATACCCCAGGTCCAGGGTCGGAGGTGCCGACGGAACTACGAGATGATGGTGATGACGACGACGGTGATGATGGTGCTGGCGACGGCGTGACAAAGACTCGCCTGTGCGTTAGTAATTGCGGACTTCACCGAGAAGTACAGCTGTAACGGAGTGACAACCTGACATTGCTGAACGAAAAATGGAAGGTCATCTCGTCGTCCTGAGGTGGGTACTGATATTTGACATACCACCGCCAAACTTGTTGCTACCGAGAGCGCCAGCCATGCGCGCGTTATTGGGGAACCTGCATCACCCAAGCCTCCATATTGGGTCCCGATGAGCCCGGTGTGTAAATGGTACACGATGTATCTCCTGAGTTCAAAAAGTGGAATCAATCGATGCCACACCATAAAGCTGCTGTTCAGTGAGGGTCACGTTGTCAGATGCGGCCTGACAGAATCCTTGAGCAAATACATCGGCTGAGTCAGCTTTCTCTTTTTTGGTCCAGGAGGATGAGAAGTTCTACTCGCTGTACCTCCACGATTCGAGTCACCTTGAACTTCGACGTGTACATGATGTATATCACTTCTTCCATGTTGAGTTTACCACCTTGGGTCTGTCAATGTCTATCTGGGGTGCATGTCGCCTGGCCTGTATCTGCATCATACCCACTGGAGATCCACTGGGATGGGCACGCATTTCACGGTCGAGCTGGCTTTGTCGATCATCAACATTCACATGGTGTAGATAACTCAGAATCCAAAGTCACCCTTCGGAATGGAGGTTGAGCAGTGAAAATATCTCGTGCCAAGGAATCAATCCAGCTACCGCCCGCTCGATCTCCCAGAAGTGGCGCGTCCTATGGCCACCATGACGTCAATATCCTTCAGCCTCAGCTTACTGCTTACCATGCAGCTTTTGATGGCATGCGAACTCCTTCTGAAATTACTGCAGCTGTGCAACGGTACGACGTCGCTCTATCTTGGATGTCGCCTGGCCGTTCGGTGCTAGAATATCAGGGTTATGGCTTAGAAGCTACGAAAGCACTCAGCAAAAGTAGTCCCAAAGATGCATGGTGGCCTCATGTATCCGAGTCAGATCTGTGCAGTGTTGCTGTGGCCCACTATACTCTGCTTCATCCTCCAATATCCTCAAGCTCTCAATTCCTCTCGTGCTTCCGTTACTCGTCGTGGATGGTGCATCAGCTGCCCTACTATTCTGCGGCTCATTGAAACCGGTATCTCCGCCAGTCTCCCCGTGTACCAATATATGGCACCGGTGTCAAAAGTGCAGAAAGGTCGTGCCAGAAAGGATGTCCAATTGATCAATACTCTCGCGAGCGCTACTGAGCCGTGGGTAGCAAGTTGTCCACGATCACTGCGCCAGATCGCTTCTGCCAATACGGGATCAACGCAAAAAGTCCTGCTATTTACAATACAAGAACGAGTCGGGTAAGCTCATGGAGAAGCTGTCTCAAAGGCAGCATGTCGGTTGGGCCAAAGCCTCGTACGGCAACTGGAACAGCCTGCGAAGGAGTCCAAGATCAAGGAGTGAGTGAACATTCGAGCGGCATATAAAACATCTCAACCTCGCGGTCACTTTACAGAATACGTTAGTTATCACATTATCCTAACTCCGTCAAAATCGGTGGGCCGACCGTTCTATCCAACTAGGGGATACCTTGAATGCCCTTTCAAAGCAAAGCGAGGAACAACGTCTTTTGCTAAAAGGCACCATAGATAGTAAGTCAGTTTGATTCTAGCCTGTCATTGTTTGATGACGAGCGTCACAGGCGATGAGCTCAAGGAGATGTACGATTGGATGGATGCCGTTAAGTGCACCACCAAATATGAGACTACTCTGAAGCAACGACAAACGAAACTTGCAAATGGCGGCTTGATTCGAACAGATATTCCGATTGGTGCTCTTCCCAAAACGCATTCCCTCGGCTGTGTGGAAAGCATGAATCTTGCGCACCTGTTCTCTTCCTCAACTCTGACTTGAAACCGATTTCTCGTCCGACAGCCGGAGCAGGGAAGTCAGTGTTGACGTGTATGCACTCTGTGGGTTGAGCAGGTTCCCAAATGAAGCTCATGTCGGCTTTAGAACCACTGTCATCGAGAGCTTCTCGCAGACAGCGACCTTGAATGGCAGTGTGCCCGCCTGCTTCTACTGTGACTTCTGGACGGACTCGTGCACATTGTCACACTTCTTTGTCACATGGTATTGGTCGGTTTTGCAAGTCAACTACCTTTCCTTACTCTGTTTCATCCTTCAACGTCCTCGCCCTCTCAATTCTTCTCATATTCCCATTACTCGTCATGGAGGGTATAGCAGCAGCTGTTACTATTTTAGCGATTGTCGAAACTGGTTGTGTGTCATCAAGGCCTTGGTCAACTACGGTGCAAGTGTCAAGAACGCGAACAAGTTGTGCGAGAGGATGGTACAGCAGATCCGGATGATCAATTCGCTCGCTCGCGCTGCTGAGGCGTACGCGCGCGAGTTGTCCTCGGAGGTTGTTCCGGAGGCTTTTGGCAAGCTCTGGATCAACCCAAATAATCCTGCTACTAGTATGCTCTACATGACCCAGTTGAAAGATCTCCAGGAGAAGCTGGATTCAAGGCAGCGCCTTCGTCGGGTGAAAGGCATCGTGTCGTGACTTGAATTCCCTGGGACGGAGTCCGACTTCAAGGCTGCGATCGAATCACTCGAGCCGTACATTGTTCAACTGAACTGTGCGGTCACTTTACACAACGCGTTAGTTTCCACGTTATCACAACTCCATCAAAATCAGTGAGCTGACTGGTTCTATCAAACTAGGGATCTCTCGAATGCCATTTTGAGGCAAGGCGAGCAACAGTTCCAGGACGCCAGATGCAGTTAGTCCGTTTGATCTCTAGCCTGTCACTGTTTGATGATGAGCGTCGCAGGCGATGAGCTCGAGAAGATCTACGTTTGGATGGACGCCGTTAACTGCACCACCAAACACGAGACCACTTTAACGGAACGACAAGACCAAACTTGCAAATGGTTGCTTGATTCGAACCAATATTCGGACTGGTACGCCTCCCAAAACTCATTCTTCTGGCTGCGTGGAAAGCGTGAGTCCTGTGCACCTATTCAGTTCACCCGACTCTGACTCAGAATCAAATTCCTTGTCCAACAGCTGGAGCAGGAAAATCAGTATTGGTGTAAGTATGCGCTATGTGGGCTGAGAGGATTCCAAACGAAGCCCATGTCGGGTTTAGGTCCGTTGTCATCGAGAACTTATTGAACACAAACGGCAGTGTGCCTGCTTATGTCTATTGTGACTTCCGGACGGAGCGTTCAACCCACGCGTTCGAAGTCATCCGGTCCCTCCTCACCGAACTCCTTGTTAAGTCAGGTCGTCGAACGATGGCAACCAATCTTGTTTACTATCGTTCGACGACCTTGTGAAACGCAAGTCGAATCTTGAACCGCCTCCCGCCGACCTAGAGCAACTCTTCCAATTTCTTTTGAGGGCCCTCCGACTACACGACAGCCCAATCCTCATCATCGATGCCCTGGACGAGTGCAATGACTACGTCAAACTGACCGAACTCTTGGCACGCCTTCCCGAAGAGGGAAGCTGTAGAGTGTTCACTACAAGTCGGGTTCTTCCACACGCGCCAAGAACCTTCCACAACATTCCGACCATAGACCTTCATGACACGAGTGCTGAGACACAGCGCGACATGGAGTTGCATGTGGAGAAGGAGATTGCTAAGTGCGAGACGCTGGCCCATCTCCGTGGTGAAATCGTCCCCTCGTTGCTGGAGAAGGCCGAGGGGATGTAAGCCACATACCTCCATAGTCGCGTCGTAAGACTTTGCAGGTTCCGGTGGGTGCAATGCCAGCTGGACAGACTTCGCGACTGCCGCACGACGAGCAACATTCACGAAGTACTGGCCACGTTTCCAAGGGGACTGTGTCAAACCTATGACAGGATTCTCTCCGACATCGACAAGAAGCCGTTTGATGGACGGATAGTGAAGAGCGTCCTGCCTTGGCTTGTGAGCGACTTGAAGCCGCTTAGCCTGGGCGCCCTCGCCGAGGCAGTGACTTTCGACATACAGGACGAGTTCCTTCCTGATGCAGACGTCCTCGGTGTCTGTCGGGGTCTAGCGAGCCACAACGAAACAGGTGACGTTGTGTCGCTGTCGCACTTCAGTGTCAAGGTTGGTGTTTGACTTTGAGCAAGATGAATGGCTCTCTGAAAATTTTCTCTGGTAGGAATACCTATATGAACACCTCAATATGAGTGCTCTTAGTCATTATTACCTGTCGTCGCCAATTGCCGAAAATCATCTCGCGAGGATTTGCATCGACTATTTTCGTACTCCCCAGATGATGCCCAAATTTCAGAACTGCCTCGTGCCCCGGAGAAATTCTGGGTTGTCTGAGGTTGTCACAACTTTAGAAGGCTATGTGGAGGTCTTCGGGAGTCAACATTTCCATCGTGCTGTGGAAACCGAGGAACCCCTGGACGCACTAATGCAATCCATGCTAAAACTCGACAACGCCCTTCGTTCCAACTTGAAGGGATCAGATATCGTGCTGAACTTCATCGTTTCTTTTGGAACACCGTACTTTCTCAAGACGTACCTGCAACATTCTCAACCTGCCACCAGGATGGCGGACATCCCAGATGGAAAGAGTCCCCTGGTCTACGCAATTACACACGTCAATTATGCTTGTGTGGAATCCCTTCTGAACTTGGGCTTAGATATCAAGCTCCGATGTCCCAACTTCTGTTATCAGTCGATATACACCGAAGAATCCATACACCCACTGCAGGCTGCAGTCGCCGCTGGCGATTCTCGAATCATTGGTTTGCTGTTGGACCGCCATTGTGTTATCCCACAGGGCCTTCGGCTGCCAAATTATCCTCAAGAAACGACACCAGTATAATCTCTCACTGCCCAACCATGGAGCATCCACCACTTCATCGACTGCCACCGGAGATAGCCCGCTCCTGTTGGAATAACAAGCTGATTGAGTCTGGTGCCTCGGATCATCATGCGGTATACTCCGAAATATCTCATCCGTTTTACCATTGTTCACTCAGTTACTTTCTTCTCGCCTTTTGACGTGCTTTGTACTCATTACCCAGCTCACGAACAAAGCAGTTATTTTATTTATTAGACAAACGTAGACAGTTGTCACTTCAGCCGTTGACCTTATTATGCACGACGACTGAGGTGAGCTCGAATACATACATTCTTTTCTGTATTATTACCTACTTAGCTCGTAGTATTGCTACGCTTTGTTTAGCATCGTGCATTGGCATCGTGATATTCCTTCAGCCTCATACTTGGCTGTGTGGCTGGCCCGGCGACATCATTGTATAACATGCTATCGCCAACTTGAACTTGAAGGCACTCATCGATGCAGGAGTCACCCTGCTCATTTTTGCATTGGGTTCTCACAACAAGGCATTTATTGACTATCTCCTTGGTCAAGGCGCACTCTTCGAGGATTGCAGATACATACATCCACCTTATCAAGATTTGTTGGGCGGGTCAGTTGTCATGGTATGATTCAGCCATTGATGCCGCCCCTCGATCATGCTCGCTGATATATGTCGTGTTCGTGTGATGCTTCAAAACAGTTTCAAAACGATCAAAAAATACTCTGTCATTCTCGGAATCATCCTCGACCTCACTGAATACTGGGCCTGCTACACCGCCGTCGAAGGATATGAACATAAGAAGGAGCAGCATGTGACTTTCGGGTTCCTGCGCTCTCATAGTCGAACTGTGAAGGTTCAAGAAATCGAGTTCATCGCCAGACTATGCCTAAAGATTAACTGCGTTGTGTCTATAGAATCACTTGCGAATACTTACAATTACGATTCAAATATGATACCCATATGATTAGAATACTCTGCCTGGAACCTCGATACAATATCAATAAAATAATATCCCCCAAAATAAAATTCCCCCCTCTCCCCGAAATATTATAATCATAATTTGTTGGGGTTGACTACTTGGTCCACGACGCTATGCTTCCGAAGGCAACAGGGGCTACAAACTCCTCTCAATTTCCCTCATACTGCGTTACCCATCATGGATCGTTCATCGGATGCTAATACTGTTAGGGCGATCATTGATACTGGTGGCGCCGTCATCACGGCCCTCGTCAAGTACAGTGCAACCTTCAAGAACACGAATGAGTCATGCCAGAAACTGATCCAAGAGATCCAACTGATCAATGCTCTCACGAGCGCTGCTGAGGCATACGTGCGCACATTGTCCATCTGCACAGTTCCAGATAGCTTCTGCCGGTGCTGGACCGACCCAAACAGTCCTGCTATGCTCTACAAGAGCGAGTTGGACAAGGTCAGAGAGAACCTGGAAGATGTCTGGCTGTCTCAAAAGCAGGATGTCGGTTGGGTGAAATGCCTCAAAAGGCGAGAGGGATGGTCTATGAAGAACTCCGAGATCAATGCCACGATTGAATCATTCGAGCGGTTTATAAAACTATTTAACCTTGCGTTCACTGCCAGTGTAAAGAACGCGTCAGTTTCCCCGTTCTCCCAACTCCGTTAAAATTGCTGAGATGACCTGTTCTATCCAAGTAGGGATGCTTTGAATGCCGTTTCGAGACAAGTCGAGGATCAGTGCGCCGGTAAGTATGTTTGATTTCTAGCCTGCATTGTTTGATGACAAGCGTCCAGGCGATGAGCGCAAGGAGATGTATAAGTGGATGGATGCCGTTGACTGCACCATCAAATATGAAACTACTCTACGGCAACGACAAGATGAAACTTGCAAATGGCTGCTAGATTCGAAGAGATATTACAATTGGTGCTCCTCCCGGAAAGGATTCCTCAGACTGTGTGGAAAGCGTGAGTCTTGTCCAGCCGTTCTCTTCCTCGGGTTCTGGCTCAAAACCAAATTCCTTGTCCAATAGCTGGCTCAGGGAAGTCAGTGTTGACGTGAGTATGCGCTCTATTGGTTCCAATCGAAGCTCATGTCGGGTTTAGATCCACTGTCATCCAGAGCTTATCGAAGACAACAGCCGACGGCAGTGTGCTCGCTTATTTCTACTGCGACTTTCGGACGGAGCGTTCAACTCACGCGTTCGAAATCATCCGCTCCCTCCTCACCCAACTCCTGCGGAAGTACAAAGATAACTGGTTGCCATTGTTCGATGACCTTGTGAACCGCAAGTCGAATGGTTCCATGCCTCCAGTAGACCTTGATATGCTCTACAAACTGCTTTTGAAAGCTGTGCAACTCCACCACCAACCAGTCCTCGTCATCGATGCGCTTGACGAGTGCAATGACCACGTCAAACTGACAGACCTCTTGGCGCGCCTTCACTATGGGACAAGGGCAAGCTGTAGAGTGTTCGTCACAAGTCGGCGTCTTCCGCATGCATCGAAGAGTTTCAACGATGTTCCCACCATAGACCTTGATGACATGAGTGCTGAGATACTGTGTGACATGAAGTTGCATGTTGAGAAGGAGGTTGCTAAGTGCAAGAAGCTGGATAGTCTCTGTGATGAAATTGTCCCCTCGTTGTTGGAGAAGGCCGACGGGATGTGAGCCATATACCTTCATAGTTCGCATCGTACTTACTAAAATGCGGAGTTTGCAGGTTCCGGTGGGTGCAGTGCCAGCTGGACAGACTCAGCCACTGCCACTCGAAAAGCGGCGTCCATGAAGTACTTGCCACGTTCCCAAGCGGGCTCTGCGAAACTTATTACAGGATTCTCTCTGACATCGACAAGGAGGAATTTGATAGAAAGGTAGTAAAGAGCACCCTGCTTTGGCTTGTGGGCGCCTTGAAGCCACTGAGACTACACGCGCTTATCCAGGCAGTGTCTTTCGACATGCAGGACGAGTTCCTTCCTGGTGTAGACGTTCTGAATATCTGTAGGGGTCTAGTGACCTACAATAAAACAGATCGCATTGTGTCACTGTCGCATTCCAGTGTCAAGGTGCGCGTTTTTTTTTGAACAAGATGAATGACTCCCTGAAACTGTTCATTGGTAGGAATTCTTTGATGAACACCTCATTACGGGCGCTCTTAGTCAGTATCACCTCTCGTCACCCACTGTCAACAATCATCTCGCGAAGCTTTGCATCGACTATTTCCGCACTCCCCAGATGGTGCCCCAATTCCAGAGTTGCTTCATACCCTGGAGACATGCTTCGACATCCAAGTTGACAGAGGTCTCGACCTTAGGGGGCTACATGGTGGACTTCGGAAGTCAACATTTCCGTCGTCTCGGGGAAACCGAGGAAGCTCTGCACGAACTAATGCAATCCATGCTAAGACTCGGCGATGCCTTTCGTGCACATTCCATAAATTCAGATATCGTGCTGCGATTCATTGTTTCTGTTGGAACACCCTGTCTTCTCAAGATGTACCTGCAACATCCTCAGACTGTCAGGCTGATACACATCTCAAATAAAAATAACCCCCTGGTCGACGCAATCGCACACGACAACTATGCTTGTGTGGAATCCCTTCTGGACTTGGGCTTAGATATCAAGCTGCTGTGTTCAAGTTTCAACTTCCGTTATCCAACGATATATGCTATAGATCCCTTCTTACATCCACTGGAGGCCGCAGTCATCGCTGGTAACTCTCGAATCGTCGATTTGCTGTTGAGCCGCCATTGTTTTATTCCACAGGACATCATCCACCTTGCCATCAAATTTTCCTCTACAAACGACTCCAGTATAATATCTTCACTGCTAAAGTACGGAGCATCCACCACAGTGTCGACGGCCAGCGGAGATAGCCCGCTTCATGCTTGGCTGTGTGGCTGGCCCAGCGACATCATTGTACAACATGATATCGCCAAGGAACTCATTGTCGCAGGATGTGATCCGAGAAGCAAGAACGCCACAGGAGTCACCCCACTCATTTTTGCGTTGCGTTCTCACAATAAGGCACTTATTGACTATCTCCTTGGTCAAGGTGCACTTTTCGAGGATTGCAGATATATCCACCATGTCGATATTCGTTGGGCGCGTCCGTTGTCATGGTACGATTCAGCTGTCAATGCTGCCCATGTTTCCAAGCATGACAAGGAGTGGAGGTACCCGATCACATTGGCTGATGTGTTTCGTGTTCGCATGCTACTTCAGAAACGGTTCAAAATTTCCCCTCTCATTCTTGGAATCATTCTCGACCTCGCCGAATACTGGATCTGCTACGATATTGCCAGAGGATATAAATGCAATAAAAACTCGAATGTGACTGTCGCGTTTCTGCGGCCACCTCGAACTGTGATAGTTCAAGAAATCGAATTCACTGCCAGACCCATGGATGGTAAGTAGCTATAGTATTCTCCCTGCCGGTAGTCACAGATGGCTCACTTATCTCAAAGAATCAGTTATGATGCCGAAAGACTCCCTCAATCTATATGGTTGTGTCGGGCAGTGCGACGTCCTCAATGACATCCCCACTAGGAACCTGAAAGTTCAATTTACCCCCATCCAGCGAGGTGAAAACGGGGTACAGTCTACATGGGTTGCGTTGTGGAACAGATCAGACCAATCGGATCAACACGTGCGCCACTTTCTAGATAGGCTGAAACCTGGACACGGTTTTTATTTCTCCATGATGCAATATGGCCCTTTTTCTGTCGACATGAGAATTTACTACACTTCCTATTTTGGAGACAGATGAGTGACTCCCAGTGAACTTTGGACATCGCCAGATAGAACCCAGTATCACTACATATGAATTTCCTTTTGTATCATGGAATAAAATATGATGAGATTGGTATGAATATGAGTAGATATGAGTGTGCACATGGTATGTATGTTACAACAGGCTATGTTAATAACACAGGAAAGTATTCCTACCATTAGAAAAATGGGGAGGTGCGGATATGACCAGATGTAATAACATAACGTCTATTATACAACTATCCTTATCGAATACCACGCGCCAACCACGCCAGAGGGGTGTGTGGATCACCAAGCTCCGACGCCTTCGTTTGTCGTTCGCTAGGAAAGAGGTCGACGTTCGGGCCACAGCACGATGCACGATGGCCGATGGAAAGAGCGCGAGCGCTCGATGCTTCGGCACAGATGATAGACTCGCTTTGTCGTGATCCCTTTCCGTCTGTTTGTTGTGTCCGATGATCAGCTCCCGCATCCACGGAATAACAGAATGAGGAAGGGAGGGGAAACAGACTTGCAACTGTCGACCGCGTCGATACTTGCACATACTCGTTCTGAGGATGGAATTAGCCGGCTTGACAGCCGCGAGGGATCCAAAGAATGAAAACAAAAAGGACACGAAAAGAAGCACTCGCCTCACTCGCATCCTGATACGTCTTTCGCGACTCCATCTCACTCCCCGAGTTTTCGATATCGGGATGCCGACTCAGAAATGTGATGTTTCGTTGTGTCTACGCATCCGCACCATAGATTCCCTTCAACTCGCGGAATGAACCCCCAGTTGACTGGAAGGACTCACAGTACTAGTGTCGACGTGGTCGACGAGAATTCCGCTGGGCAGTCCTGCGGCTGCAGTAGGTTTGCGTTCGGTGGAGAAGGATTGTCCTTCGTTGAGACCTTTTCCGTGTCTGACTTCGTGTGCATTGAGACTGAGGCAGGGAACATGAAATCAGTTGTTCAATAGGTAACAAGAGCGTCCAAGAGAACATACAGTCCAAGGACGGCCTTGACGTAGACTGAGATGACAGTGAATACGGGAACTAACAGAAAGTTGCGAAGGCCCCGGTCATTTGGAATGATATCCAATATAGTTTAGTTGGAAAGGCCAGCAGTTAGCATGCTCGTGTCGTCAAAACCTGCTTCCTCTCGGAGAACCACAGACACTCACAACGCAGAGTATGCTATTTGGATCATACTGATTGGACGCCAGCCCCGCATTCGAGGATCGATAAGCATTCAAACAGCAGGACCGCACGCACGTAAACGCCAACCCACGATTAACTAACAACACTGCAGTCTTGTCCGCAATGTTATGTGGCCTAGAAAAAAAACGGTTAAACATCCAATTCTTAGATCGACCGACAGAACGAAAACTCACAACACGATATCAGGGTACCGCGCTCGGCATAACGAATAACACGTCCTCACGAAGACAATCACGTCTGCTATGGCTGCAGTGCCTTGACTTAGAGCCACTATGAGCTGTTATCCAATCAAATCCAGTCACCAGTATCGTTCCTGCACCAGAAGTGGTATGGGTGTCGCATACTTCCACGCTTGGCCCGGCGTCTGGGAGTCGTCGTTGTGCAGGCCTGGGACGTAAATATAACCTAATATCAGTGACACACCACAGACATTTGCCTCAACGGTGGACACGAAAGCGCAAGATTTACTTAGCGTGCGCTCAACTGGCAATATCTCTGCGGAGTTACTCGATCAGAAGACTACGGGTATCCTCTCACATCAGCCGGGGTTCGGTGCAGCCCTTAGCGAAAATAGCTTACCGTAAAGTATGAACGAGAAGATATAAAGCTAGGGTCAACTTGAACTGACGTCCCAACGTCATGTATGCAGTGCATATGTATATGAAAAGAAGGCTGAGATGTACCACTGCTAGCGTGACCCAGTCACTATGACAGGTAGCATCAGGGTGTTGGCTTGCATTGGAGTCAGAAAGTTTTTCAAATCACTCACCTTGAAAAACGCGAAGTGCGAGGAAACTGATATGTACCGAATGGGTTCAATACAGGAAAGGGAAAAGAATGTTCTTTCTGAATATGTAACTACATAACGTGCCACACCTGCCAGTGGAACTCAACCATGTCACGGTATGTAGACCATCTTAGCTCAAGCGCTCATCAATCGACCTAGTGCACACACCAACAATCAAACAATATATAACCTGAATCTGGACACGTCCATTCTGATTTTCATCCATTGATCCCCATTTCTTACGCAACTACCGCCCTGTGAAACGCGGTTTTCTGAACACTTCCAAGGGGAAGGAGGCCATGCGGGAGGCACACGCACCCCCTCCTGAGCCTGACCCACCTTCCCCAGATCTTTCTGCATTGTTGAAGGGTATGACAGCGCGACCCGACCATGACGTTGAAGATGCAGATGTTGATATGGATGGCGATTCGTATGTCCCACACGTCTCTCCTCATACTTTCGTCAACCATCTGATCGTGCCACCGACAGGGGCCCAAAACTCAACGCCGAGGGCGGCATCCCGGTTCTCTATGACCCTGAGTTCCCGCTAAGCAAACCACACGATAGTCTCCCGCCCGGTGTCCCAGCCATGTACGGCGCCAAAAAACGCGTCGTATTCAGGCTTTGGCCGCGAGACCCCAAGGGAAAGCCTATCCTCCCCTTCGCCGAGCTGAAAGGCAAATCCACCCCCAATGGATTCGCATGGGGAGCTTCTCTGTATGACTTCTACAACGTATGCAGGATCCCAGGGGTCAGTGCCATCGCGAAGCTGTCGGGTAGCAAACTTCTCAATGTGATGAGCGAATTGGGCGAATTTTACGCGAAAGCAGAGCTGTTGTGGGCCGTGGGGGAGGAGGATCCGAGGGTGGAACCTGTCGCTGACACGAAGGTGTTGATCGAGGCGTATGAGAATCGAGTGCCCATGGGCATCTATAACGAACATTCGATGATTGACGCCGTTCGGGAGTCGGCGACGAGATCTAGATCAGTTCGGGTTCAGCTCCCGCCCTCAGAGCCGTTGGACCGGGATGGGGGTGGCGGCGGCGACAAACGTGGACGATACGACTGCACTTGGCACCGGCGAGAAAGGCGAAAGGTGCGACGTTGCGCCCGAAGTTCCTCCGTCTCCGAGTCACGCGGGCGAGGACGGGACTGACTCTGCCAATGACGCGATGAATGAAGACCGTAGCAGCCAACGAGACGACCGGTCTAGCCACTCCAGGTCCCAGCCAAGAGGAGACGACTCCGGCTCGGAGTACGAATCCCCCGTGTACATCCCTTCCCCACGAAAAATACCCATCACATCCCCCTTCCATCCTTCTCACTACCCCTCACCGTGGCCTTTCATTCTGTTCTCACATCCTGATTCTCAGGTCCACCTCCAAGAGCGCATCCCGCTCCACTTATTACCGGAAACTCTCTACGTGCATGACCCTTTCAACGCCCTCTCCCTCCATGCCAGGAAAGTGAAGGATATTACGTGGCTCTCCCAACCAGTTCTCATACGCAAATATACCTTGTCCCTCTCTCCGGATGTTCAATAGGGCCAAGAGGAGAGCTGAGGAGATGGAAGAACTGAAGGCTCGCACGCTCATTATCTTCAGGTACACACGAACAAAGCAGCA
Organism: Melanogaster broomeanus; assembly: GCA_014904935.1. Taxonomy (NCBI): domain Eukaryota; kingdom Fungi; phylum Basidiomycota; class Agaricomycetes; order Boletales; family Melanogastraceae; genus Melanogaster; species Melanogaster broomeanus. The sequence continues at coordinate 11,105 of MU123841.1, read as the reverse complement.
GATCGAGAACTACGAGCCAATCATCGAGGTCCCGCTCCCTCCTTATCACCGTCGCCTCGCTAAAGTCGAAGATGGTCACTTGTACATCTCCCCCGTTGCGAAGATAGGATCGGGTAACCACTCTGTCTTGTACAAAGCGGAGTGGGAACTCCCGCGCGATAAGCTATTGCGTGCGGCTGGTCGGGACCAAAGGGCCCTACCGGATCTTTCAGAACTCAAGCAGAAATAGACAAGGAGGGCGCCTGCGACCCGCCTGTTCTCGAGAAGGATGGCGAAGTCATCGAGCGGGAAATAACCTGTATCATTTCCCCTGACATTTCTGCATCGGACATACTGCGATTTTTGGAACGACACAAGATATGGGAGCAGATCAGGGAGAAATCCGAAGAATATCGTTCTAAGGCGGCCGACCCGGGAACTCCTACTTCAGCCGGAGCGTTTCATAGCAGTATAACGATAGAATTCAAACGGGTGAATGAGGAAGAGGAACCCACAGTCGCTGATTCTATTGTCCTGCGCGTCAATCCTCCGTTGACCTACCAAAATCCGTCCCGAAACCCTCTGCCGCATCTTCCCCAGCTCTCGGGTCCCGCGGACCGCCAGGTTCAATGTCGCTGCTAAACTATCCATTGAGAACGACAGACATCTTGCGAGAGAAGCGCAGAACTATCAGAAGTTCCCCGAGCACTTTTTCCAGAACTATAATGGTTATAATATCGTACCTCCGATCCACGATCCTGTCCCCGTGCATGCCCTCGTTCCACAGTTTTATGGGTACTATACCCCAGGTCCAGGGTCGGAGGTGCCGACGGTGATGATGGTGCTGGCGACGGTGATGGTGATGATGATGAAGTCGTCGCGACCGAGAGACTCTACTTAAGCCCAATCCTCCTCCTCGAGCTCTGCGGCAGCCCCATCGAACCTGACAACCTCCCCATCGACGACCAACAAGAATGCACGTCTCTCTTCCTCCGTTTGCACGAAGACGGCTGGCTCCACGAGTCGGTTGCGGCACGAAACATTCTCGCGCAACAGGGCGGCCCGACGGAGCTCCCGATCGCCAGAGCGTGTACCAGGAAGCAGCTGAGTTATAGGTTGATTGATTTTGGGAGGTCGAGGGCGTGTGAGAGACAGCGAATGCAAATACATCCAAGGGGGATATATACATATGTGGTGACAGGCGCGAAGATCTCGAAATCTTGTAAGTAGTTTGGGTAGTTTCCGGCGGAGGCGATAGACGTGGAGATCTCCCGATGGCAGCTTCGTGTATGCTAGATTAGTGACTACGCTCGGCCAACCAGCGGAGAACGATGTCCCTTTGCGACATTGAAATGAGTACTATAACGTGTAATGAAGTCACGAAACCTACAAATTGTGCTGGATCTTCATGGAACACTGGTGAAATCATCAACGTACATGGTTACAGTCAATCCAGTTCACGTACCGAGTAACATTGAAGAAGATTGAGACAGCTTGAGCATTGGTGCCAACCCAAGGAAAAGGGACCTACAAGAACTCACCGAAACAGGACGATTCTGTATCTTGTCTAATTCCCTACGCACAAGTGAGCCCAACGCGATCTACCCTTCAAGCTCAATCGAGCAAGGCGCTTACAATTCGCTGATGAGGTCTTTCACGGATGCGTGATTCGGTACGTCGTTCTTGTTTCCGAGCTAATTAGCCCGATGCCCACATCGTGTAGAGTTGAGAAAGAAAATTGTGGGCTTGGAGAGTTCTTGCAAGACAAACTAGACGACATACGACCAGTAATGGGACACCTGTTAGACCGGGTTGTGAGATGATTGGTGGAGTTCGAAACGAGCCGTATGGAATTTCTCGTGCTACATGTCCGTTAGGTCAATGATACTCTCTGACAGTCCCAGTTTCGAACTGAAGATACGCACATCTGCAGAGTCTACGACAAAGCTTCGCATAATATCAGCTTTCCTCTTATTACAAGCTAACATGTCGCGCAAACGGGCCCGGACCAGGCCAAAAGGAAAATAAAAGACAAGAACGACATACGTACACGACAGCATCAACACCATTACAATACCTCTCCCACATCGAACGGAACTTCGGTTGTCCGGCTACGTCCCATATCTTGAGCGTTACCGCGCCGTTCCGGACTTGGCGATAGTTGAAGGCGACCGTTGGTACGACGTCCTCTGACCACTGTGATTCGTCACGAGGGTTAGTGCACGACTCCCTCAATTCGGAGTGGGATTGGAGTGATGCAATGCGGGTGGTTGGAAGGAGAAAACGCAACTTGTCCAGATCCTATGCCGTTAACAAACGACGTCTTCCCAGATGGGCCTATACATATCACGCATTCAAACATTCTTCATCAGTCCTAATGTATGTCACATGTATCAGACATCACGAATAGCCCAAGTTACTCACCTGCAGTCCAACCACAGAAATCTCAGCCGCCTTCGCAAAGAAGACACTGCGATGCAGTTCTTATCAGCACAACTCCATCCCACTCACTACATGTGTTCTTCGTAAATATTCAGGACTCGCTCACCTGCTAAACCAGAGGAGAACAGAGGAGAAGAATCACATCCTTCTTGTTCAACAAGCCACTGTTGTGTGTGGATGAGTAAGCTTGGCATCAGTCAAATCCGTGTTGGGAGTCCCCGGCGTATGGAAAGCCAGACAACCGTGCTCGTTTTGACGATAGTACTCGGCCAGGTCCTACATACAATGGGCCACTCAAGTCCAAGCCAATGGTCCCATCACTGATGGGGCCGACTCTGGTATCGAGGCAATCAAATGCCTGATGACCGAGCAGAAGAATACGACGACGACTTATCCTTTCCAATTCTTGATCTCTCAACTTCTTCAGCCAGACCTCCCGAGGACAGTAAGTACACATACAACATCAGCGACATTGATCACTTCTCCCATCTTCTCGGTATCCCATGGGAGCCGTCGTTCCTTTCTCTTCCACTGTCCTGTTCACTGGCATCACCTGGAACCTCAACTCGAAGACCATTTCGCTTCCCAAGCAAAAGAAAGACAAGTACCTGGCAGCGATCGCATGCCTCCCCGGTGGTCCCAGCTGGCCACGCCTATCTCACAGCTCTCGAATCCATGCTTTCCCTCCTCGATAACCGTCCTTTCGTGCCACACTTCCCATCCAAGGAGTGCTCAGCTGACCTTCGTTGTTGGTCCACCTCTCTCCGTTCCCCCACACTTATGCGCCCCATCCCTGGTCCATGTGAAGTCCTCGACCCACCCGCTTACTCCGATGCAAGCTCAGGCGTTGGCCTGGCAATCTGGATTAATGGCAAATGGCGGGTCTGGTATCTCATACCAGGGTGGGAACGCGATGGCCGTGACATTGCATGGGCCGAAGCAGTCGCTTTCGAATTCTTTACCGTATATACTCTCCGACTCTTTCCTGGCCGCTGATGCATCAAACTCTATGATGACAACCGTGGCGTCATCGAAGGATGGTGGAAAGGCCGCAGCAGAAACAAGGCCGTCAATGGAGTCTTCAAGCACATTCACCAATTTTCTGAGGGCCATCAATGTTCTCTCCTCACCCGTTACGTTCCCAGCAAGTTCAACCCCGCAGATGACCCATCCTGTAGCCTCTTTCCCCATCATTCGCTCCTCTCCCCCCATTGCCCTTCCCACTGCCCTCCTCGGATTCATCCGCGACATCCCTCTACCCGAACATGGTCACTTTCCTGCTACTATGGGCTCCCGCTTCACGCACCCACCAAAGAACACACCACCATCAGCGAGTCCCTTGCCATCGTCAACCTCCAGCTCGAGCAACAAGGAGAAGAACTCTGCCAAATGCAGAACTATTTATCATCCTGATCTGACGCCGCTGCCTTCCGTACTGCGCCCACTCTGTGCTGCCAAACACAGACTACAACTGTGGGTCCCCGCCACCACTCGTTTCCTTTCCATCAATTCATCCTTCATCGAGCCCTCTCGCATCCAAACTGTCATGCTCCACGCCTGGGCTCCTAGCACTCGCGAGAGTTACAGATCTGGCCCTTCTGATATATCACGTCTTCTGTGACGCCAGGGCAATTCCTGACCAATAACGAACTCCCGTCCCTTCTGATCTCATTTCCGCCTTCATCGCCTATCTAGCAGGCTCCTACTCTGGAAAGACAATTTCCAACTACGTCTTCAGTGTTCGTGCCTGGCCCATACTTCATGGTCAGAAGTGGGCCCTTAATGACTTAGAAATCGATGCCCTCCTCACCGCCGCAGAACGACTCACCCCAACCTCGTCTCGCCGCAAGAAACGTCAACCTTTCACCGTTGATTTCATCAAGGCTATCCACAAAGAACTTGATCTGCGCAAACCTTTCGACACGTCCGTTTACAGCTGCCTCACTTCAGGGCTTTACACCATCGCGAGAGCGGGCGAACTCACCATTCCCACTCTCACTTCCTTCGACCCAACACGACACATCAAACGTTCCGACGTCCGCATCGATAAGAGTCGTAAGGGTATCGAAATCACAGTCTTACACGTCCCTCAAACCAAGACCAGTGCAGAAGGTGACGATCCTCATTTCTCCGTCAACCCGAAGGAGACGTCTCAGACCCCTGGGCTGCACTCGACAATCACTTCCTTATCAACAACCCCCTCCCAAGCTCACCTTTATTCTCCTATCGCTTCAACGAGTCACATCGCCCCCTTACCAAAGCCAAGTTCATTCAACGCTTAACGGAGGCTGCCAAGGCTGCGGGCCTCGAACATCTGCAGGGACACGGAACTAGAATACCTCATGCGAAACGTCTCGTTCGAAACCGTCAAAGTCAAAGGTCGTTGGAAGAGCGACGCATTCCAGCTTTACCTTCGCAAACACGCTCAGATTCTCGTGGTACACATGCAGAAGCATCCAGCCGTGCACGAAGAGTTCACCCGATACACGATGCCCACTCCCGAAAGATCCCGTAAGTCTCCTCCTACTCCTACTTCCCTATCCGAGGCTCGCTTGATGCGTCGTCGGACTCCTACTTTCTCACGGGATTCGCAGCCCACCTCTACCCCCCAGGACCATAGGTCGCCGGGAAGCGCTCCGCGCTTTCGCCCAATCGCTCTTCTCGTGTCACGCAGTAATTTCTCTCTTCCTGTGTGTTCGCCCATTGCTATGTCATTCGTTTCTGTTTCTTCCATATCGCGTCCACAGCAAACCTCAAAGGCACCAATCTCATTATATTTTATCTCATGATACAAAAGGAAATTCATATGTGGCCCTGATACTCGGTTCTATCTGGCAATGTCCAAAGTTCACTGGGAGTCACTCATCTGTCTCCAAAATAGGAAGTGTAGTAAACTCTCATGTCGACAGAAAATGGGCCATATTGCATCATGGAGAAATCAAAGCTGTTTCCGGGTTTCAGCCTATCTAGAAAGTGGCGCACGCGTTGATCCGATTGGCCCCATCTGTTCCACAACGCAACCCACGTAGACTGTGCCCCGTTTTCACCTCGCTGGATGGGGGTAAATTGAACTTCCAGGTTCCTAGCAGGGATGCCATTGAGGACGTCGCGCTGCCCGACAGAACCATATAGATTGAGGGATTCTTTCGGCGTCATAAGTCTTATAACTGATTCTTTGAGATAAGTGAGCCATCTGTGACCACTGCCAGGGAGAATACTATAGCTACTTACCATCCACGGCCCTGGCAGTGAATTCAATTTCTTGAACTATCACAGTTCGAGGTGGCCGCAGAAACGCGACAGTCACCTTCGAGTTTTTATTGCATTCGTATCCATTGACAGCATTGTGGCGGACCCAGTATTCGGCGAGGTCGAGAATGATGCCGAGAATGAGAGCGGGGATTTTGAATCGTTTTTGAAGTATCATACGAACACGAAACACATCAGCCAATGTGATCGAGTACCGCCACGCCTTGGCATGCGTGGAAACAAGGGCAGCGTTAACGGCTGAATCATACCATGACAACGGACGCGCCCAACGAATATCGACAAGGTGGATGTATCTGCAATCCTCGAAGAGTGCGCCTTGGCCAAGGAGATAGTCGATAAGTGTCTCATTGTGAGAACGCAACGCAAAAATGAGTGGGGTGACTCCGGTGGCGGTCTTGCTTCTCGGATCACATCCTGCCTTGATGAGTTCCTTCGTGATATCATGTTGTACAATGAGGTCGCCGGGCCAGCTACACAGCCAAGCATGAAGCGGGCTATGTCCGGTGGCCGTCGACACTGTGGTGGATGCTCCGTACTTGAGCAGTGAAGAGATTACACTGGCGTCGTTTGTTGGGGAAAATTCGATGGCAAGGTGGATGATGTCCTGTGGAATAAAACAATGGCGGCTCAACAGCAAATCGACGATTCGAGAATTACCAGCGATGACTGCGGCCTCCAGTGGATGTACTGTGAGATTTACAGCCCATATCGTTGGATAACGGAAGTCGGAACACAGGAGATTGATATCTAAGCCTAAGTGCAGAAGGGATTCCACACAAGCATAGTTGTCGTGTGCGATTGCGTCACACAGGGGGCTATTTCCATTTGAGATGTGCGTCAGTCTGACAGCTTGAGGATGTTGCAGGTACATCTTGAGAAGACAGGGTGTTCCAAAAGAAGCGATGAATTTCAGCACGATATCTGAATTTATGGAATGTGCACGAAAGGCATCGCCGAGTCTTAGCATGGATTGCATTAGTTCGTGCAGAGCTTCCTCGGTTTCCCCGACACAACGGAAATGTTGGCCCCCGAAGTCCGTCATGTAGCTTTCTAAGGTTGTGCCCTTCGTCAACGTCGAAGTATCTCCCCAGCGTTTGAGGCAAATCTGAAATCGGGGCACCATCTGGGGAGTGCGGAAATACTCGATACAAAGCCTTGCGAGATGCATGTTGACAATGGGCGAGGAGAGGTGATACTGACTAAGAGCGCCCGTAATGAGGTGTTCATCAAAGAATTCCTACCAGTGAAAAGTTTCAGGGAGCCATTCATCTTGTTCAAAATAAAACACGCACCTTGACACTGGAGTGCGACAGTGACACAACGCGATCTGTTTTATTGTAGGTCACTAGACCCCTACATATATTCAGAACGTCTACACCAGGAAGGAACTCGTCCTGCATGTCGAAAGACACTGCCTGGATAAGCACATGTAGTCTCAGTGGCTTCAAGGCGCCCACAAGCCAAAGCAGGGTGCTCTTTACTACCTTTCTATCAAATTCCTCCTTGTCGATGTCAGAGAGAATCCTGTAATAAGTTTCGCAGAGCCCGCTTGGAAACGTGGCAAGTACTTCATGGACGCCACTTTTCGAGTGGCAGTTGCTGAGTCTGTCCAGCTGGCACTGCACCCACCGGAACCTGCAAACTCCGCATTTTAGTTAGTAAGATGCGAACTATGGAGGTATACGGCTCACATCCCATCGGCCTTCTCCAGCAACGAGGGGACGATTTCATCATGGAGACTATCCAGCTTCTTGCACTTAGCAACCTCCTTCTCAACATGCAACTTCATGTCGCACAGTATCTCAGCACTCATGTCATCAAGGTCTATGGTGGGAAGATTGCTGAAACTCTTCGATGCGTGTGGAAAAGGCCGACTCGTGACGAACACTCTACAGCTTGCCCCATAGTGAAGGCGTGCCAAGAGGTCTGTCAGTTTGACGTGGTCGTTGCACTCGTCGAGCGCATCGATGACGAGGACCGGTTGGTTGTGGAGTTGCACAGCTTTCAGAAGCAGTTCATAGAGCATATCAAGGTCTACTGGAGGCATGGAACCATTCGATTTGCGGTTCACAAGGACATCCAACAATGGAAACCAGTTATCTTTGTACTTCCGCAGGAGTTGGGTGAGGAGGGAGCGGATGATTTCGAACGCGTGAGTTGAACGCTCCGTCCGAAAGTCGCAGTAGAAATAAGCGAGCACACCACTGTCGGCTGCTGTCTTCGATAAGTTCTGGATGACAGTGGATCTAAACCCGACATGAGCTTCGTTTGGAACCAATAGAGCGCACACTCACGTCAACATTGATTTCCCTGAGCCAGCTGTTGGACAAGGAATTTGGTTTTGAGTCAGATTCCGAGGAAGACAATGGCTGCACAAGACTCACGCTTTCCACACAATCTGAGGAATCCTTTCGGGGAGGAGCACCAATGAACATATGCCCTTGAATCAAACAGCCATTTGCAAGTTTCATCTTGTCGTTGCCGTAGAGTAATCTCATATTTGGTGGTGCAGTCAACAGCATCCATCCACTTATACATCTCCTTGAGCTCGTCACCTGGACGCTTGTCATCTAACAATGCAGGCTAGAAATCAAACAGACTTACTGGCGCCATTGATCCTCGACTTGTCTCGAAATGGCATTCAAGGCATACCTAGTTGGATAGAACAGGTCACCTCAGCAATTCTGATGGAGTCGGGAGAACGGGGAAACTAACGTGTTCAAGTTCTTCACACTGGCAGTGAACGAGGGGTTAAATAGTTTTATAAAGCGCTCGAATGATTCAATCGCGGCATCGATCTCGGAGTTCTTCATTCGCCTTTTGAGGCATTTCATCCAACCGGCATCCTGCCTTTGAGACAGCCAGACAGCCTCTAGGTTCTCTCTGACCTTGTCCAACTCGCTCTTGTAGAGCATAGCGGGACTCTTTGGGTCGGTCCAGCACCAGCAAAAGCTATCTGGAACAGTGGAGATGGACAATGTGCGCACGTATGCCTCAGCAGCGCTCGCGAGAGAATTGATCAGTTGGATCTCTTGGATCAGTCTCTGGCATGACTCATTCGTGTTCTTGACGCTTGCACTGTACTTGACGAGGGCCGTGATGACGGCGCCACCAGTTTCAATGATCGCTCTAACAGTAGTAGCAGACGATGAACGATCCATGATGGGTAAGGCAGTATGAGAGAGGAATTGAGAAGAGTTTGTAGCCCTGTTGCCCTCGGAAGCATGACGTCCCGTCGTGAGCCAACTAGTCACAACACAATCTAAGGCGTGCCCCAGTTCCATGCCCCAATTCCACTTCCGCGACTGGCATGGTGCTTGTTGTGGACAGGCGACCCAAGTGTGGAGAACACATATCATGCTCATTACATTCCAAAATGCGAAGATAGATTGTACAATAATCGAGACATACAGGCTTATATACAAGGGCAAAATGAGGCCCGAGGTATACGAAAGCAACCTAGAGATATCATATATATTAATGTCACGATGCACGCGACCATGGATCCAGTGCGTTCAAATGGAACTAGGCGCAAAGCTACATAAACCAAGTCACCCTTCTTTCACCTCCCTCAACGTGCTCGATCTTGACAACTCGTACCCATACACACTCCCAGGTCGTCCACCGAACGTTGTGAATGACATCATAGATCGAGAAGAACGAGAACGATGATGAATGGTAGTCGAGCCTGATGAGCCTGATGGGACTGGAGAAGGAGGAGGGAAGGCGAAATCCCTGTTCAGCGCGCGCTTGTCGCAGTCGGGAAATTCCCCCCGTTCAACGTTGCAAGAGACCGTCCTCTTTTTCGTACCGAGGATAAAGGGTCTGAGTGGAGAAATGGACGGTGGCGACTCTGTCTTGGGAGCGACGCTCTTCTTCGGCGCTGCCTTAACACGGATGACGAGCGGTTTGTCATCTATGGCGTTGAACTCGCGAAGTATTATCAGAAGTAATAGGATAATGACCGAAAAAGTGGACATGATCATTTGAGGGAAAAATCCGATGCAATCTGTTTTAGGAAAGTTAGCACGCGCAAATGACGTCGCTAATGTCCATACGTACCAATCAAAACACCTAAAACATCCGTCAACTTCGGATCAGAAATAACTAGAAAATAAGAAACTTACCATCGAAACCGGGAGCATCTGGCATAGCATTGCGCAGTTGGGGAATTGCAAGAACAATGGCAATTGCGGAGAGGAGGTGTTTGAATATGGGCTTGACCTCTTCATGTTTTCTGGCCAGGAAAACCTGACCGATGGTGATGTGTGTGAGCATCCAGCTCAAGGCAAAGAGTAAGAGCGTGAATGCACGCGCTTGGCCCGGTCGTTGGATGTATAGGTCGAGATCCCTGCTAGGTACCTGGGTACCATTGGAAGTAGTCTCGTAGCTATCGACGTCCGTGCATGCGATGAGAAAGCTTGATACTTGATCGATGGTGATCAGTTTGCGAATCGGAACTGTCGCGTTGGAGGCATCAACAGCTCGCAGCGTGCTTGTGAGTACATATGTGTCGAAGGGGTATAGACGATCTTCATGAACGTCGAGAGTGTGGTCGCTGTCGAATTGAACAAGATTCTGAATGCTATCGGAATCTGAGTTTCTGGACTTCAGTATGAGGTATGGATGGTCTCACTTGCGTCGTTGACCTGTCTGGCTAACAAATGGCAACTGAGATGGGTCATATACTGCGGTTGGGTTGGGAGAGCTGGATAAAAATAACTATAAGCAGCTGCAACGCATTTGGTTGATGTTGATACTCGCTTGTCAACGTAAATTTGGAGGTATGTAGAGGGCAGACCGCATGACGTGCTCTCGTGAATGCCTGCGCTGCCGGGTAGAACATAACCATCCCCACAGCCGATGATAGACCATCGGAGGGTGACAGAAGGTTCATCAACATCAACATCGACGTTCTCCCCCAACAAGACGATCTGAAATCGAAGTTATGGAAAGAGTCTCGGACTTGATGGGGACACATACTCCAGGGCTATTTTGAGCAACGTCATTCAAGATGCTCTTGAAGTACGGTTCATCCGCGTCGGCTCCCAAGAATGCACAGGACAGAGCCAAAATGAAAAACAGAGAAAAAAGTACCGCAATAGCAAGGAGTGTGATATTTTGGATGCGAACCATCCCCCCTGTAACGAGAGGGACACTGTTCTTGGAACGAGCAATGGGCTTTGTGCCACCCATAACGGCTTGTGATGTAGAGATGTGACCTTGACGCGCACTGTACAATATCTCCTTTGAGGGGGCGGAGGAGCGGGGGACTTAGAATTGCCAGCAAGGAAGGGGCGACCTTGGGCGTTATTCAAAAGTTCAGGCCCATTATTACATATTATAAACGATCTATGCCTTTCTGGAGGGGATGGAGCCCTGATACAAAAAGAAGCATAGCCGAAATTGTCCTG
>MU123840.1:64315-81675 GCA_014904935.1 Melanogaster broomeanus | reverse complement strand
TTCCAGTCTGTGTTGGTAAACGCGTCGCCGAACTCGTGTCTGAGCATTTTCTGCAGGCTGACCCCAACGCGCTGGAGAAGGTTGGCGGGCACCTTTGTGGTACACTTTGGAGTGCCGCCCTTCTTGCTGATAGTGATGGTTGGTACAGCGAGTGGATTATTGTCCTTGTATATCGGAGCCGTACGGTTATTTGGTGCCTTGGAGGTACTGTCTAATTGACGCTAATTTACGCCTGGAAAGGGGGTCGGTCAGATCAACATGTAAATTACAGTAAATTACAGGGGTAAATTAGGCGTGGTAAATTAACACCCCCCTTCTTTACCGCGCACTAATGGGAGCTCCTGAGATTCTATGCTACTAGTCCTATATGAGACCTGCCGGTTCCAAACCGAGTCTCAGATAGAGGCTGTGCCAATGGTACCCGATAAGTCTCCTAGCAGAGACACGTCACGCGTCATGAATCATGATAATCGGATAAGCAGAGCCAAAGCAGAGCTTGAACCTGATGCGCCTTAGCTCGCCCAGTGGCAAAAAGAGTCTAGTTAAGACAAGCCCAATCCCGTCACTTAAGCAACTTGAAAGAAGTCCCAACTGCTGTTGTCACTCAGATTGCTGCACACCCGATGTCTTATCAGAAAATCTCACTCGAAGGCTTCCCAGCAACGTTTGGTTCGACAACTGGTAATGTCCTTCATATACAAAGGAGCAGCGTGGCCGTGAATCATAAGACCTGCCTTTCCAGAGTTGTCGAGCGTAGCTCTTGGAGGGAAGGTAACGAATGTGTCCGATGAGTTCTTTGCACAAGCGTATAATTTGCTCCTCGTCGAGGTCAGTAGGCTCACTGGATATCCAGTATAAGGACATACTTGACGTCTTGGTAGCCAGCACCAAGTCTCAAAGGACAATTTGGTCCCAACGGGGCGCTATACAGTGGATGGGAATCACGAAGGCACAATCCGACTTATGACTGGTGCGTCGATGTTTTCTGTATAAACTCTATACTGAGATGATCGGGCCGGGGCGAAGGTGCATCATCAAACTTGGGACGACTGGTACCATCCTCGGTTTTGACATCGATACGAGCCATTTCAGTGGTAAGATGACATCTGACTCCATTGGCGCCCGTCTCTCATTGGAGGATATCAAGGGAACGAAGCCCCTGAAGTCTCTGTCGATGCTCTGCACTCGTCCGAACCGGACGAACACAACCTGACTGACGCACAGGTGCGCACACGACGATTTATATTCATGACCACCGCACTGAGCTGTAGTAGTGGACAGAAATTTTACCCAGGGTACCCCTCGGGCCATCCTCAAGGCATCTCTTCAAGATAACGGAAACCACAGCTTTCAACTACATCAAGCTAAACATGTACCCAGATGGCGGCATTGTAAGCGACGCCGAGGTGCTAGATCATAACGTGAAGGTGACGGCCACTGTAGGCACGATTCAGGGTGTATGGGCACGTTGCACCTGTACAGCCGACTGACGACTCGGAACCCTTTGACCTTGCTCATGTTTTCGCCGGTGGCCGTGTCGTGTTTACGTCTGATCAACATTTTGGAGTCGGCTCGAACTTGATTCTGCCAGGACGAGGTGACGCACTCGTTTTCATGTTGGCACCGTCTATCTGACCGACCCCAACAGGTAAAGATATGGGCGATGGGTGGGAAACCAAGCGCAGCAGGCAGAAAGGCCATAAAGACTGGGTCATCCTGAAACTGTAACCTATACAAGTCTTCTTCGAGTTGACTCATCACTCACATCGCGAATTTTCAGTGGAGCCCCCGGGAGGCTACAAATCACAGAGATAGACACGGCTCATTTCAAAGGGAATTTCCCTAACAGCTGCGAGCTGCATGCACTAAACACCGCGATCGACGTCCCAGAGAGCGACAGCGACGCATGGATCCCGATTCTATCCAGGGTGAAACTTGGCCCGCACAGGAGGCACCATTTTCAGTTGGAGGCGAGTCCAGACGACGTCTTCACCCATGTGAGACTTACGATCTACCCTGATGGCGGAATCAAACGGGTGAGGATCATTGGGACTAGAGGGAAAACCACCGGCCAGGTTGCGACTACTGCCTCGCTGGAGGCGATCAACAATGACGAACAATCCATACCAGTCGTCAAGAAGGTTGCCAGCACCGTGACAGGCACAATCATACCTGTCCTTCAGTTGACGCCCGAGGCGTTCGTACAGTATGGTCAAGTTATTCAAGCATACGGCGACCACGCAGCTGCTCCTCCAGGTGCAAAGATTACACCAGCAAATGGCGGTACTGCTAGCAAATTTCACAAACTCGCGTTGCCGCGGTCTTGCTATTCAGAAGAGATGGGTGCAACCCATGGTCTCTCAGTTTACCGGTGCAATCCTGTGCCAGTCGAGGACGGAAAGGTTAGCCTCACTGTGCTTGAACGTCACCCATACACGAACCAAGCCTTCATTCCGATGGGTGGCGGTGGCTTCTCTGGAGACGAAGCTATCCGGGAGCCGGGGAATACGTACCTTGTAGTCGTCGCTCTCAATGGCTCCGACGACAAGCCGGACTTATCGACATTGCGAGCTTTCATTGCGAGTGCAGCACAAGGGATTATGTATAATACTGCAGTCTGGCGTGAGTATCTACTACCTTCAGCGAGGCTTATATTACTTACCACTTGGTATAGACCAACCGATGACTGTCCTTGAGAAGGTAAAATACTTCACGTTTCGTGCATTTTTCACGTTGCTCATGGAATGTTTCGGACAGCCCATGGATTTCACCTGTGTGGAAACGCAAATTGGAAACGGGGACAAGGCAGACTGTGAGATATTGGATCTAGATGATGCAAATGGCGTTATAAAGTTACAGTTACCATGAGTCAGTGTAGGAAGTGAGCTTATACCCAGCCCGATACTCTCTAATAGTCTCCCATCGTAGTAGCTGTACGAAAGCTGAGGTAGTTCATCTGATCGTCTAACTGCATCCGTGTTTGTCGGAGTTTGAAATATCCCAGAAATCATTCCTTGCGGTTGCACAGTGTTCAGTTTACCCGTTGCAACTCATTCGTTCTCGGTCAGTCCTTCCGCGATGATGGAGTCGAGAAAGAGACCGTTTCCAGACGACGGCGAAATAACCCAAGCCAAAAAACGGGTTGTCACAGGTGCTGGCGGGAGCCCACAGGCTAGTGATGTGACAGCAGACGCAGTGGAACCCACTGCCGATGACCAGCTTGAGGTGGGCGAGAAAGGCTCCGTGTCAAGGCGTACCGGTAGTCATACCTATCTTTCTATTTTAGCTTTTTCGCAAGGACGCCATCTTCCGGAGGATGAGACATTACTCGCGGGAGAACGAGAGGAGCCAAGCACGTATTGCACAACTGGAGCAACGGAAAAGTATGTGCGAGGCAGGCTTGGTTGCAATTGCGGCGTGCTGGGAGCAGGTGAGATGCTGGATGCTGTGAGTATGATGATATCAAGTTTTGACCTTCTCCCCGTAGCTAGTCGAGACGATACGAACACTTACCCCACCAGATGATATTCCTGGCTTGGAGGTTGAGACTAAAGGTACCCTTTTTTGCAGACACTGTAGTACTAGGGGTTCAAACCCATCCACAGCACTGTTTGACTTGTCACAGCACGTATCACCCGACTCTGGTCTGAAGACTGCCCTAGAGCAGAACATGCAAACTACACAGAAACTTGTGACGAGTTTCCTGAAGTTACGGCCTGCTGCGGTTCATGATGCAACGTATCAGCTCTGTCAGAAGGCACAGACTGAGGTGCGCCAACGTCTCTTATCCTCGTCCGACGTAGACTTAGTTTTGTAGTGTACGGCCCTACGTTCGGAGGTGGCAGTGGTGCGCAAGAAGTTGGAAGAAGCGGGGTCGGACAAAGAACGGTATCAGGAAGAGCTATCAGCCGCCGAGATGCGAATCGACCGTTTACGGAGTAGTACGGTATCTGCGCCGGCGGCGCAACCACCGCCAAAAGAAGGATCAGCAATGGAGGAGGTTCGGTCAGGGAGTGGGTCGCCGCGCGATCATTCGGATTCGCCACCAGTTAGTGCAATCTCTCACAGATTACTGGTTTACCTTCTGACCATTGTTCAGCATCCTCCATTAAATGGTCACGACCATGTTCCTGCGGCAGACGTGGAAGACCTTAGCGACACCTTGAAGCAAAAGGACGCACGAATATCCATGCTGGAAGCTGAAAATAATCGTCTAACAGAAGAAGTCACCCAGTTGAGGATTGAGGTACGATAGTTGTGGTCAGTTTCAGTGCACGTTTACCATTCATGAAAATCTTCCAGGTCAGAGTGCCTTCGGTGGAGGTCATCTCCGAAACTCCACACTACAAGCTTCTCCTGGATCATACTTCGCAACTGGAGAGCACCTTTTCTGAGAACGTTCAGCAGATCACCCAACTTAATGAGGCCCTTGATCAACATAGGGCTTCACGAAAGGAGTTTGAGGAAGAGACCCAAGTTCGTCGCAGACAGGTTGTTTTGTCCATATTCTCACATCACGCAGGTCGCAGCGCAGCAAGCAAACCAAGAACTTAAAAATCTCTTGGTTAAGCGTGACGCAGACAATCTCCGAGTACGCGAACTGCGGGACCAGTATGGTGCTGAGCTAGCTGAGCGAAAGGGCAAGGATAGTGTCAAGCTTCAATCTATGCTCGAGCTTAGGGAACTAGGAGAATCGCGCGCGGAGCGGATATCCCAACTACAGTCGGAAGTTGCACGGCACAAGGCACAGCTCGCCGCGCTGTCTGGAGACAAGGACCTAATGAAATACTTCTTCGAGGGCAAGGTAGACGACCTTGACTACATACACGACCTCAAGAAGAGGCTCGAGTAAGCTTGTATCGGCTCTGGTCTCTTTCAATCGCTGACTTCTATCAGGGAGGCGGAAGTTAAGTATATGGCCCTCGAACAGGTGTTGTCCACGCTGGATAAGGATCACCCAGACGTTGCGCAGCACGTCGCATCCGAAATTGATACCCGCCAGGAGCTCGCAAGAACCTCCAAGGAACTAGCACGCTACCACTCCGTGTTCTGCGATTCCTCCTCTCTCGAGCCGCATGCCCTCGCACAGGAACTTCAAGCAAAGGACAATGAGCTACAAAAGTTGCGATTACTGACCGAACAGCAGGCCCAAGCTGAAACTTCGCTATACGCGGAGATCGACAGACTCTCCTCCTTGTGGGAGGGCTTAGACCAGCAGGTGAAGAAGAAAGTGTTCGATCTCTCTGCGTTCGAAGAGAAGTTGCAGAGGACAGCGCACGATGTGCGTGCCTCTGCTGTGGAGTCGGATTGGACTGGCTAACATGATGTGAGACAGAAAGCTAAGGCAGAGAACAAGTACTTTGCAGCAATGCGCGAGAAAGAAATGAGCGAGGCAGAGAGAAAGGCGATGGCGCGACAGCTCGAGAAACAAGGCAAAGCCGTCGAGCGTGCATCTGAGGTTGAGAAGCATCTTAGTACGCAAGTGGTGTGTCATTTTCCCTCTTCCCCTCGGCACACCAATAAACAAAACATTTGTTAATTTGCTGTTGTAGGTCGACCTTGAAAAGATCAATATCCTGAATCGCAGGGCCATCGAGAACGCAGACCAAAGGATTAAGGCTCTGGAGTTTGATGTTTCGAAGTGGCAAGCACATACTGAAGCTGAGAAGATACGGGTCACTGAGGTGTGTTTCACTCTCTTCGATCCCCCCGTCGTCACTCACACTAACTCCGTCCACAGGCCCGTGCCTTCGCGAGTGAACGGGGTCTGTACATGCGCAAACTGGAGTCGCTGCTAAACGCTGCTGAGGAAGAGGTCTCACGGACCAAAAAGGAAGTCGAGAAGAAACTCAAGAAAATGAGTGCTGCTGCTGCCCCTACGAGCGCCCGTGAGGAAGCCCTGAGTCAGGAAATCGATGGCCTTTGGGTGAATATTAGCGTTCTCGCTTCTCCATAGAGCTAACAGCTGCTTTTCTGGGACAGAAAATTGTGAAATGTACGACGTGCAAGCAGGGTATGCGTGAAGTCGTTTTGACGAAATGCATGCACAGTACGTCTGTCTCCTATTCCATTATTCTGTCACTGACGCGTTTCCTGACAGCATTCTGCAAACCTTGCGTGGAGACACGCATCGCCACACGCCAACGGCGATGTCCAAACTGCAACCTCCCTTTTGCACAAAGCGAAGTGCAGACTGTATATTTCCAATAATCCCCAGCTGCCACTTTCAAACCGTTTCCGATCTTCGGTATTTTACACCTTTTCTGCGGGAAATAATCATCTCGCCTCACGTAATCTACTGTTTCTACTTTTCCCTCTCTTCACCATTGTTCCCACTATCTTTTCTTTTTTCTATTTGCTTTCCTCCCTCTGTTCTACAATTAGTTTGGATTGGGGGAATAGACTGCATGTTCATACTAGCTCACGTATTATATCGTTTGTGTTTATACGTTCTTTATTAGATCAATCCAATAGTCCCTGGTTTGTTTCCCTGCGCTTGCCTGGGATTGCCCCCGGATACTTACTGTAACTCAGCAGAGTATGTCTCATCTCAACATACTATGTACGCCACGTTACCGGAGGTCTCAAATATCCGGAGGGAGGCGTCTATTCCTACCTATCGCCCTGACCTGGCAACCCACCCGCAATAGCTACAAGACAAGTTATGCAGCTAGTAATACATGTTGTCAGCTGCGGAGGTCGTATACGGCCGGCTGTGACTAGCTTCCCTTCTGGTGACCTGCCAGGTTGCTACCGCTGCATTATCGCCACAGCGTGTTTCCTCTTGAGCATGAAGCTTGAAGTCCGAAGAGGGACGATATTAATGTAACTCCCACTGTGAACGAGCCACTTCAATGTCGGACATAAGGACCATGACGTGGGTTCGATGATTACGGATAAATAGCAGGTGTCGTCGCCGAATGTAAGGGCGTCCCGCCCTGCTGTGAGGCTGTAGGGCAAATCAGTGGCGAGGACTACAGTCCGGGGACGGCGGCATGTATCGAATTCTCCTCAGGTGGCAGCAACTGTAGCCTCGACACTATCATTGTCGACTGGCAAGTCACAGCCTAGAAGTTCCGAGATATGAAGGTCAGCAAGTCCAGAGTATATAGCTGTTTGTATAGTGGAGCGTACTAAGTTGCATAGCTTCCTTGCCAAGTATACCGGGTCGATCAACGAGTCCGGGTTAGATCAACAGCGCCTTAAGGCCATGCGCGTCAATTGTCGTGACTCGGGACTCAGAGGGCGAGACAATACCTGACAATATTACTCAGGCTCAAGCTCTCGACATTCGGAATGAGGAATTCTTGTGTGTGCGATGAGTCTGTACAGCCAATACCGAAGATCGGCGTTGGACTTCAAGTTGAAGACTAGTGTGGCGTTCAAGTTGTCGCTGGAACGAGCAGTTGAGGAACCGAGACAGGTGTTTATTCCTGATTTAATTGTGACGTTCCTCGTGTATATAATCCAT
The DNA here is from genome assembly GCA_014904935.1 of Melanogaster broomeanus. NCBI lineage: Eukaryota > Fungi > Basidiomycota > Agaricomycetes > Boletales > Melanogastraceae > Melanogaster > Melanogaster broomeanus. The sequence continues at coordinate 74,204 of MU123840.1, read as the reverse complement.
GGTCATGCATAACTTCGACCTAGAGCGGGGTGACCACTGGCAGCCTGAGGTTCAGAGGTTCAATTATTTACATAACGTTCATATTTATGAATGCAATGTGCTCGAGTGCCCAATCGGGAGTCGGGACGAGCGCGTGCACAATGCTGAGTGTACACCAGCGTCAGGACTCAGCTAGTTGTTACTCCAATTCGTCCATCTGCAAAGTGCTGGCAGGAGCATCTTGACCTATGATCGGTAAAAGTATACCAGAGTACTTATTTATCAGAACCGCAATCTTGGGACTTCAGGTCATTGCCCCTGCTAGCCTGCTCTATCTTGCTTGGGCAGTCGCAGCCACACCTTCATACCATGAATGGCCAATCCTCTTCTGTTTGCTAATTTATGCATACGCTGAGGTGGCCTTCCTCATGTTCGTGTACCTACAGAGACGCTTTCGTCTTCAACAGGTATGAACCCATGGTCATGGTGTTGACCAATCTATCTCTTGACCAGTTTGTCGTTCATAGGCAGCAGACCACCCCCCACTACTATCCCGTAAAGAGCGCCACCTTCTCTTCCAGAGATGTTCAGAATACCTGGGTAGCTCTGAATACCCGTCTGGGTGGTTTCTTGGATCCGGTTTTCGGAGGGACAATGCCGTAGAATGGCTTCTGTGGTCTCTGTTTTCCTCACAGGTGGATGCGCGGGCAGAAGAATGGGGAGACGAGATCATGGGGTATGTGACTACTATAGAGAATATCCTTGGGCGAGAACTGCAGGCCGGTTACAACAAAGATACTCCATGCATGAAACTCACGCTGGACCCGGTCCCGATGCTTCATCGACCACTTCTGTGGTATCTGGTAGGTCGCAGGCCATCTCACGCATGGAGCGCTAATGGTAGCTTGCAGATCGTAGGTTTCGTTGACTTTGTGACTTGTCTCAAGCTGTATTCGCTTGGATTTCGTCATTACAGTGACAAGAGGTGGTTCCAATCCTTCCCGCTCCGTCCTTGGACGATCCTTTCTCGACAATCCAACGCGGCCGGGCTCTCCTTCTGGTATCGACCCCGCCGTTCAAATACTAAGCTACCCGTGCTCTTCTTACATGGCATTGGCGTACGTCCTTATGATCATATCCCGGAAGTAAACGCAGGTCGCTCACAATTATATCGTGCGGTGATATCTTAATAGATTGGGTTATGGCCATATGCACCGTTCTTCGCAGATCTTGTGTCCCAGGACCCGGACGTCGGCGTCATCATCCCTGAATTTCTCTCAATCAGCTCGCGCATCACGTCTCCGCCTCTCTCACGCGCCGCGACCGTCATCGCCATCCAACTTATCCTAAAGGGTCTTTCGGTCCGACGTGTCGTCATCGCCTCTCACTCCTACGGCACGGTCGTCACCGCACACATCTTCCGTTCACCGGAATTGGCGTCTTGTGTCGCAGCGACACTCTTTGTGGACCCAATACCCTTTCTACTGCACCTTCCGGACGTGGCCTATAATTTTATGTACCGATCCCCCAAGACTGCCAACGAATGGCTTCTGTGGTACTTTGCGAGCCGCGATCCTGATGTAGCGCGCACGCTGTCGCGACATTTCTTCTGGACTGAGAACCTTCTTTGGAAGGAAGACCTTCATGGCAAGGCTGTCGCAGTTGCGCTCAGTGGACAGGATCAAGTGGTGAACTCCGCGCAGGTGAGAAGGTACTTAACAGGTGAGGATGAGGTGAAGAAGCACTGGAAGGGAGGGGAGTTGGAGGTGTTATATCATCCAGAGCTGGATCATGCGATGATGTTTGATTACAAGGACAGTCGAAGATTGCTGATAAATGTCTTGGATAGGTTTACAGGCTTGGCTGAGCTTAGGAACTAGCCTGTGTGTAACTTCGTGGATATGTCTCCTTATAACCTGTATTCCTGACCGTGTATTCACATTGCGCCGTATAGGCTGGTTTTCGTTCTATTTGTATACATCTATTCCCCCTACAGACTGTAATGACTATCCTTTGACAAGTTGCTGGCTGCACAATACAATATTGATCGTTGCTCTGCAGGCCACCGACTTCAGAGCAGCAAGACGAGAACCCAGGTATATTTGACCACCTTTTTTTTCCGTTCGATACATACTAAGTACTACTAGCCTAATAGCATGCAAGTCCGACACTCCGTGCTTCAAATATGAATATGTAGACACCAACGGGCTGACTGACAAGCTGAAACTTTGGCTCGAACTTGAACAGTTCAGAATGACCGAGTGCCCAGGCAACTCACTGGTAGGCCCACGGGTTCATTTCGTTTAGGTGCAGAAACAAGACGAACTTCATTCTACTAGTATGAAGAGAATTACATGTGCCCACAGACATAGCGACCAACTTCACGACAACCAGGAACTTTTGTCCCGATCTGAAATTACCAGCCAACTGTCGACAGCTCTACGACTTATGCCTGGGTGAGCTTATAACACCCAGTTGCTTTGTTACGGGTAAGGACCCATGTAGTGCTTTGATCGAGTCCGGCAAGATCTTGTTCCCAGATCGCCTCGGTGTCGACTTCTCCTCTGATGATCTGGGTCTCCTGGTACTGCGCATTGACATATGCACGCAGGACGGGGGTGAACTCCGCTTTGACGAAGGCACCATGGCTTGGGTTCGCAAGTAAGTTTTCAGCACTAGTAAACATTGCAGTAGATAACGCACCCAACGGATTTGAAGTAGAGAATTGGGGTGGGGTCCTGGGAAGAGTTAGGCTTCGTGAATCCTACCGTCGGAGGATACATTAGTATATGGCTATATATATGGTCCCGACTGTCTTCGAAACTTACCGAGTGCAATGTCCTCGACCAAGGGGCATTCATTCTTCGCCTCCAGGAAGCCGGACTCTCCTCTCGCGACGTTCTGAAGAAAATAATCACCAACTCGTAGAGAGCAAAGAGGAAGAAGCAGTGCCTACAGAGAAATGGTAGACACCGTTCTCGTCCTTGCACAAAGTGGTTTTATCGTCGACCTGTAATATCACAGTGAGCGTTCGCGCAAGGTCTCTAGCGTTCAGTCATAATAATTCACGTCGAGCAGCTTGTAGGTTCCGGCATCAATGATCGTGTCCGATTCATGGTCTATCTGTGGTTTCACGAACGCGAGCCTGAAGTTGACTATCAGATCATGTTGTTTTCTCACCGAGGGGGCACTTACTGGCTCTGGAATGTCGCATGCATGGAGTATGGTCCTTAAATCACCAAAAAGAGAACATGAATTAGTGGGAAATGCGCCCGCAAAGGATCGCTCAATGCGCACCGTCTGCGGCGAACTTTGTAACTCTGAAATTTCGAACGGTCAGCGGGAGCCATTTGCAAGGCGGAATGTAGCAGTTCTTACTTCCAACATACTGGGTACTTGTCGTGGTAGAGGCCAGGAATATGCTGATCGAAAGTGAGCATTAGCGTGGCGTCGGCACCAAGGTCATGGCTGTGGGACGGGAAAATACGTGAGGAACGGCAAGCGGGATGGAAAGCAAAGGGTTCCTCACGTCTTGAACGCCAAAGTTCTGGTGAATACTGAAGACATCGTTTGAATAGAGAGACGATAGTGCGGTAGGGATTAGTTTCGAGGGGCGCAGGGAGGTCCTTTTATACGTCTCCAGTTTGTTCTTGCTGGTTAGTATTTGCACAGACGGGTGGAACACACCACCGACCTGACCTGTACGGTGTCCGCCTAGCGCGAGGGACGTAAATGCTTTTCGTTCTGAATTCTGTTGCCGAGGTTGCTTCTTGTTTTGTTTCCAGGCCTGCAGGCACTATCGTGACACTGTTCAAATCCAGAATTCGGAATCGGGCATGGAGGATTGCGTGATGGAATGCTCCTTCCACCTGCCATGTCGGTGGCAAGACATCGCATTCACACACGGAACAAACCAGGCGTAATCCATAAATCAGGATCGTGACGGCGCGACTACATAGAAATTATATGAGTGCTAGTGCTGTAGTCAGAGGCAGTTGGGCCGTTAAACCGTTGTGAGGTTTGGAAGCAAGATGAGCTTGGCACAGGCTCAATGTCATATCTGCTCTTGGATAAGAGAGACTGCTTCATTGGGGTCGTGGATTTCAGGACCATAATGACCTGAGCCACCACCCGGTATGGCGTCTTTGCAATCTGCCTGTCCCAGTCGGCAAAAATTGTGAAGGGGGGAGATACGGAAGAAGGTACAGGCGGCGTCAACACAAAAGCACAAAAACGTGCCAGTGTGGTGTAACATCGGAATTATACCTGCGGCGTGCCAGTGTCGATCATTTAGTGCCAGGACAGTTGTTGCCTGAACTACTCTCACGATTGTTATTACTAAGTTCGAGTCTAATAACAAACTAAATATTATACATATGCAACCAACAGATACAATAGATACAAATGGTCACTTACATAACTTGGACTAGTCAGTCTGAGTGATAGTGTACACTCCAGATTGCTCGATATATCTAAGCCTCCAAGTAGTTTCGTCCTCAAGCCCACTGAGATCTTGCTCCCAGATCGGTGTTCCAATCTCCCTTTTCAAAATCTGTCCCTCACGATATTCCGACGCGATGTGGACACGCAGGACTGGGGAAAACTGAGCCTTGACGTGTGAACCATTACTTGACATGTGCATTTGAGTTTTCCGTTCCGCATCTCAAATGCACGGGTGATGACGTACCCAACATGTCTATGTAACAGCACCGGGATGGCGTCCCCAGGCTTCTCAGCTGACATGAAACCTACCATCGAAATAACCATGTTTATATGAACATGAGTCACAGGCGGCATTAACTCACACCTACCGACTGCTATGTTCTCAACTGAACCACAGTGGTTTACTGCCTTCGGAAGCTCATCTTGCGCTCCCAATGGAACCGGTTTCTGGGCGGACATTGGTGACTCGTGGAAAGTATAGATGCAGAGGAAGCATCACCGTGAATTCATAATGGTCGTTGTTCTTGCTCAAGGTAGTTTGGTGGTTCATCTAATGGAGGGCTGGCATCGGTACGAGTTTTCGCGGGCCCAACAAGAGTCACTCACCTCAATAGGAACGAAGGTGGTAGCATAAGTGAAGTTTCCATCGTTAGCGCCGAGCTTAATGAAAGCGAGTCTAGCAGAGAGTTAAGCTATTGGAACAATTTACATCGTTTCATACGAGGACTCACTGACTACTGTATGTTGCCTCGATGCTGTACCAGCCTGGTACACCAAGGAGAGGCCATAGTAAGTGAGAAGGAGTTCGATAGAAAAAATTGTTGATGCACACCATGTGCACCGAACTCGGTGACTCTGAAATTTAAATTTCGCAAGGTTAACCGGAAGCACCGGGGGTAACAACGACGCTCACTTCCAAACCAGTGGGTGCGTTGTATTATAGATGCCTTTTAAGTCCTGGTCGAATTTATCGAAAACGAATACCAGCGTTGCCTCTTGACCAAGATCCTGGCTGCGAAGGGACGATGAACAAAGATGAGGCCTCGATGAGGACCGACAGATCGCGGATACTCGCCTGCCAATCTTCAAGGTTCGTGTGTAGTCAGTCATCGATGGTTCACGATCTTACAGTACAAGTACTGGGTGAGTGAGGGAGAAATACTGGGGTAGGAATCACTTGAAGGCAAAACGACCGCAACGTTGAAAGTAGTTTCTCGTACCAATCGGTTTTCGCCCGCGTTTGCTGAATGCTAAACACAATTATTAAGGCCCATCACTGGCAGGGTCCTGGAACAACGGAACTTTCATTGAAGTTTGGTCATTCCAAGGGGTTGCCAGTTGTGCCCAACTGCCCAAAGGCGAGAAAAGCTTCGAGGAATTGAAAGCTATTAATACAGGCTGGTCGGAAACTGCCGATTTCAAACATGGGATCATGACAGTGTGTCATCCCTTCACCACCATCATCCATCAGTTCTCCTCCGTCCTACCTGTGTACCTCGCATCGCAATTTCGTGCGGGGTAGATTGTGACGAAAGGCCTGAGAGCTTGCAGGCTTCAGTACATCGATGAATTTGGAGTGTTACGATACTATCGCTTGGGCCACTGGTCCAAGCTGCTGTGAGTGACCACTCAGTGGTACTATCTGAGGTATGTCTTGGCTGTAAGTTACTAGGTACATATACTAACTTATGTATGTTAGACATTCAACTCGATTACAACAACAGCTGTACCGCCACCATAAATGATCGACAGTGGCCAGAGCGCGGACAGGTACAATTCCGATTTGACCCTAGCACGCTTTTGTGCTGTCGTCGACTTTAAGGTCCCCAATGGTTTTCAGATTGTGACACTGGTTCCCTTTGGCGCCGACGCGGCCTGTACCTTGTACCGTATTTCCTCCCAGGCTTCACAACTAATTTAATACCGCTGACTTGGATAGGCAGATTGCAACACGACATAGGGAGGCAGTTCATGTTGGTTCAGGTCATTATGGTCCTGGAATTCACGACTCCGACGGAGCAGTCCTTATTCAACAGTAGACGTGAACGTCGGGCACCGCTTACTCCTCCGCCAAGGCTCATGTCGTTACCAGGCTCACAGAGGTCTGCCCGTTCGCTGGTAACTCACTATAACCCTAGCACGCTATCTAACTATTATCCAGTAGTGCTATCCTAATATATGGCTTCCATCGTAAGATAACGCCCGGTTTTTCTCTCAGTGTCGGTTGCGGCATTTTACCACTGGCGACAAAGGTGGAAGGAACGCTCCTTCGCGCAGTCCTGGCATGCCCGATTCCGAGTTCTGGATTTGAACAATGTCACAGTAGTGCCTGCAGACCTGGAAACAAAACAATAAGCATCCTTGGAAACGGAATTCAGAATGAAAAGCATTTACGTCCCCCGCGCTAGGCGGACACCGTACAGGTTAGGTCGGTGCTGCATTCCACCCGTCTGTGTAAACACTAGCCAGAAAGAACAACTGGAGACGTATAAAAGGACTTCTTCCACTCTCCCCAACTCAAAGCACTCGAAACTTCTTCTCTATCTCGACCACCGCACTCTCATCTCTCCATTCCAACGATGTCTTCGGTATTCACCAGAACTTTGACGTTCAAGGCGTGAGGAACCCTTTGCTTTCCATCCCGCTTACCGTTCCTCACGTATTTTCCCGTCCCACAGCCATGACCTTGGTGACGACGCCACGCTAATGCTCACTTTCGATCAGCATATTCAGGGCCTCTACCACGACAAGTATCCAGTATGTTGGAAGTAAGAGCTGCTGCACGCCTCTTGACAAGTGACTCCCGCTGATCGTTCGAAATTTCAGAGTTACAAAGTTCGCTGCACACGGTGCGCATTGAGCGAACCCCCCGGCGCCGCAACGCATTTCCCACTCACCCACATTTTTTCTCTTTTGGTGATTGAAGGGTCATACACCGCGCGTGCGACATTCCAAAGCCAGTAAGTGCCCCCTCTCGATGCGAAAACAACACAACCTGACAATCAACCCTAGGCTCGCGTTCGTGAAACCACAGATAGACCATGAATCGGACACAATCATCGAGGCTTCCACATACAAACTGCTCAATGTGAGTTATTATGACTGAACGCCAGAGATCTTGCGCGAACGTTCGCTGTGATATTACAGGTTGACGATAAGACGGTTCTGTGCAAAGATGAGAATGACGTCTACCATTTCTCTGTAAGCGCCGCTTCTTTGTCTTTACTCTGTACGGGTCGTGATTATTGTCTTCAGGACGTCATGAACGGGCAGCCCGGTTTCCTGGAGGCGAAGAACGAATGCCCTTTCGTGGAGGACATGGCAATCGGCAAGTTACGGACATGATTAAGACGGCATATACTAACTGTATCCTCTCCGATGGCAGGGTTCACTAAGCCTAACTCTAACCAGGACCCCACCCCGATGCTCTACTTCAAAGGTGTCGGGTGCGTTATCTACTGCATCGTTTATCAGAGAACTCGGCCAGAAACTGACTTGCGAACCCCAGCCATGGCGCCTTCGTCAGAGCGGAGTTCACCCCCGTCCTGCGTGCATACGTCAATGCGCAGTACCAAGAGACCCAGATCATCAGAGGAGAAGTCGACACCGAGGCCATCTGGGAGCAAGATCTCGCCGAACTCCCGCCAAGCACTACATGGGTCCTTACCCGTAACAAGGCAACTGGGTGTTACAAGCTCACCGAGGCATAAGTCGCCGACCTGTCGAAGGCTGACATGTAAACTGAGATCGTCGCGGGACAAAGTTTCCTGGTTGTCGTGAAGTTACTTCGCTCTGTCTGTAGTTCTATTTATTGGATGAAAATTCGTTGTGTTTTCGTCTGCCAAACAGTACGAAAAGTGAGCCTGACCCCGGTCAATTTCAACTCGTCGTCAGCCAGTACACGGTGATGGAATTCGTACTATTTGGCATATGTGTGCACGTCACTATATGGAGAGTGCAAGCATACACAGTCCAATTTACATCACGAAAACGAGTTTAGGGTTGACTGTCGGCTTACGCTATTCTGCACTTGTTGGCCGTTGAATGTCACCCGCATCATGTATGGAGCGCAAATTAGAAAAGATAGAACGTGAATAAGCAGGGAATACGACGTGGACAATCTTTCAATGCGTACCCATTGCAAGGAAGTGGCAAACTTGAACCCTGCAATTTGAATGGTCAGTGGGTGGGAGCCACAATTTATGTATAGTAAGCCCCTTCCGCTCTACTGAGTCGGCCAGTGGGAGCTGATAGATAGAATTGAAGTGGATTGTTGCCCAGCCCCATCTCTGTGCTGCGCATCATTCTCCACGGAGTGCACAATTCGGTGCGTCCAACCCTGTTGTTCAGGGGCTTCAACTATCACAATTGTAAGAAAAATGCACGTGTGAAGCTTCAAGTGAGTTAACTCCTCACGAAAGAACCCCCCTATCCAGGCCGCGATGAGAGCATAGATCCGCTCAGAAAGTTGATGGGTAGCGAGCGGTCAGCACACTGTGATGCCGAACAATGATTAATGACCCTTCAATCATTTATTGCCAATGGGATATCTAGTGCAGGACATTCTCCAGTCACCTGGGCACTTTTTTCAGAGATATACGTCAAAGGGACAGGAGACGCTGTCCCTTTAGTATATTAAGTTGAAATTCAGGCAGAAAACCTCCCAAATCCCATGAACCGCTTGGTTGTTCGTCACGGTCTTCTTGGACGTACGAAAATCGGTAACCTGAATCTGTACTCTCCGAATTATTGCTAACGGCGGATGATTGAAAAGGGCCTAATACTTCTTCTAACGTAGATAGTAGGTAAGGGCCTAAGTACCTCTCCTTGGAAATTTTGTTATTAATGATGGATAGGAATTGCTCCCTAAACATAGTAACGGATTCGCTGTTCGGGGGGGTTTGTACACGAGAGATTAAAGGGAAATTTAAGGAGAAACCATAGCATAAACCTTGAGGGATCTTGTGAAAGCGCTGTAAGATGTTCGCTTTTGAGAGGGCACATTCCCAAGCCTTGGCGTTATAGGGGGTTAGTGGCCGCGGCTTCTGTGCTCTAGGGCACTTGCTAGCTCATGCGTAGCTGCTCCACAATCCTGAGCAATATATGTCGTGGGTCATGTTTTTCGGTACCAGCTGTCTTCTCTCTGCCATTTGCCGCAGATGGGTTGGTCTGAGCTCTTGGTTTTGAGAGTTGGCCTGCGCGGTATACGAAGGCGTCATATTTGTCGTCCCAGGTACAGAGGCTTGCAGTTGATGACTCCTCCATCATGCCGTTCTCGACTAAGGCATACCGCGCAGACTGAGAAAAGGTCACTCGTCTGGGTGAGCTGGGGTTGGTCTTCTCGAAAGGTGCGGGGGTTCTTTGAGATAGAGGACGACGGTTGTAGCGCTGAGGACTGGGGGATATAGGGCGCTTGGTGCCTGATGACGAGCGCTGTTTGACGACGAGCCACTCGGGTGGGTGTGGT
>MU123840.1:0-63526 GCA_014904935.1 Melanogaster broomeanus | reverse complement strand
ACCGGATAAGCGATCCATTAGCCCACGACGTTGAGGTGGTCCGGCTGGGTGACGACGAAGTCTGGTTCGAGGATGCATTAGTACGCGGAATGAGAAAAGATAACTGCGACAAAAGTATTACATGCATGTGCTGACGCAGCAATGAGAGCAGGAGCGTGGAGCCAAGATCAAATTGATCCCAGGCCACTTGAACGACGCCAACTACCTGAAGAGCCCGGCCATGGGCGACCCATAAATCTAATGTAAATCGACGAGATAAACAAACAGCGAGAAGGGAAGAAATGGTGAAATAACCCACGGAGTGAGTGGCGACGACGTGGTTCGGGAAATGCGTGCCAGGTCACTCATATTGGGTACGCTCTGCCCAGCCAGGCCACGACCACCGCCTTGCACGGCCTTGTGACAGTCTGACTTTCTGACTGACCACTGCTCTCTCGGTCTGTATATTGACGGGTGTATTAAACAAATTCCATCACATTTTTTCACGCCAAATGGTACGAAACCTGAGTTACATACCCTCCGAGGGTCAATTCGATTTGTTTTGGAGTTGGCAGCCCACCCAACTATTATTCGGAGAAGACCCCGAAGGACCCCGCTCACCCACGTCTCAAATTGGGAAGTGTCCCATCGGAACCTCGAACACCGCATTCGCGCTCCAAAATTTTAGTCGTGTGGAGAAACAGCCGTCTGTCCGCTGTGGGAACACTTCGACTTGTCAGGTATGGCTACTCGAATACGCGCCAGCAATATTTTTCTTCATGAGTAACGGGTGCTACGCCGTCGCCATGTCCTCTCCGCACCTTCCTCACAACCGCGCCCACGCTCAACGCTTCGTGCCACCTGCATCTCTGGAAACTCTTGGAGGAACCCGATGAAGCGGAAAAACTTCCAGCTACCCCATCACCCAACTTCTACACAAGTAAGCCGACTACCACGATGCCGTCTTTTCCCTTGCAAGATTCAATCCGCGCCTCCCAACGCGCGCTCAGAACCCAGCACCTCCTTCCCCTGCCCAATTTGCCCACCGTGCGCACCATCTCCGAGCCTGCTTGGCAATCTAAGGAAGAGATGGCGCCAATCTCGATGGCCATCTGAGTGCGGGTATGTATAAACAGTTGATGACATTGCTCAAAGAGCTCGAGCTGTATCACCGCATTGCGACCGTCGCTGGTGTCGGAGAGCTCCAAAGGGTTCCTCGGGGAACTCATTAGAAGCTTTGAGCCTCAAAGGGATAGAGGCACGCAAGAGGAGGCTTCTGAAGCAAGCGAAGTTGGGCAAGAAAGCAGATTTGGACGAGTATGGGAGGAGTTATACAGTTGGCAGGAGAAAGACGAGCGCAGCGAGGGTGTGATGATCGAGGTCAACCAATCGAAGAGCGCGAACAACGGTACGGCCACGGAAAGCGCCTCTGTCCTTCTCTCCCCTCGTTCAGTGACAACCCCGCCACTTCGACTACATCAATCATGGTCAACTCAACTCCTCTCTCGCAATACTTCCCCTTCCCGCCGATCGTGAACGTATACTCCGTCCACTAAAGCTTGCTGGTCTTCTGGGCGCATACAATGTTTTCGGCTTGTCCGTGGTGGTGGAACCTCTGGTCAAAGCGGTGCGCTCGCGCTCGCAATAGCCATGGGGTGTGTAGCACATGTGCCAGAGGTAGAACCCAATTTTGAAGAAAGGTAAGTCTTTTGTTGCCTCGAGCTTTGTGCATACCGCTGACTTCGTGGAACTGTAGCCAAGTTATTGAGGAGAGATCCTCGTATGGTCGAGGGAAGAAGCCCGGCCTAGCAAAGGCGAGGAAAGCGGTACGTCTGTTAGCTCTTCATAGCCTCACTTCAAGTCTTTTTCCTAAATGCCATTCCAATCTTCGTTCTTTTTATCTGCCGGGTATCCCTGCGTATGACCCCCAATGTTTCTCGTACAGTACACCTGGGTCAAGCGTTAACCAGTCGCATTTTGGCCCTTCCTCCTTCCTCTGCTCAGTCGGACCAATATCAGCAGTATTGTACACCCCCACCCTATAAGTGCATCTTGCATCGTGCAATTGACAACCGTTTCACATTCCACTACGCCTCACATCCGACTCTAAGATTACACAGGTTTTGAAACGAAGTTCTAGGCAACTGTGATTAAGCCAGGCAAGCCTGGAAAATTCAGACTTGTACAAAATTTCTCATTCCCATCCTCGCCGTCGCGCCTTTACCCTAACGCATCAATCAATTCTAGCATATCATCGGACGACTTCCCCTGCACATGGGGAAAGTTCTCCATAATTTTTCTGCTCATCTCTCGTCTCCCACCAGATTCAGAAGCAGCAACCCGTGACGTGGCCGAAGCCTACCGAACACTACCACTACACCCTTCACAATGGCCGGCAGCGGTAGTCAGAATCTCAGACACTCAGGCATGCATCGACACATGCATGGCCTTCGGAGCAACTCCAGCATGTGGAGGATACGGCCACCTGGCAGATGGTGGAGCCGAAATCTTTCGCTCCCGGGGTATCGGTCCCCTGGACAAATGGGTCAACGACCACATCCTATTCCGCATCCGTAAAAGCTGCCTAAAAACTTACAATGCGAATCGTCTAGAATGGCACAAGGACATCGTAAAGACAGGCATGTGCCAGTCTGGCGGCCGGCTATGGTTTGGTGGTGCACAGGACGAGACCCGCCCAATCGAAGAATTGAGCGAAGATTGTTCGTGCCCGATCGAGGACTTATCGCACACGTCCCCCTGATCTGATCACGACAACCAGTTTACATACAACATTGACGACGTAGACATAATCTCTCACGAACTAGGAATCCCATGGGAGCTTTCCAAGGACCAGCCTTTCGCCCCCTCTACGATCTACATCGGTTTTCTCTGGAATCTAGACAACTGAACAGTCTCCTTAAGTCCTCCCAAAGTAGAGAAATACGTGATCGTGATTGATACATGGCAACAGCGTCAGCGCCATACCCTGAAAGACGTACAACAACTCTATGGCAAACTGCTACACGCCTCCGCAGCATTTCCCCAAGGCCGAGCCTATTTGACAGGCCTCGAAAGCATGTTAATAACATGTGGTAAACGCCCTTTCGTACCGCACCATCCGGACACCAGCATTTCAGGGGACCTAACGTGGTGGAAACAAAAACTGCGCTTGGGGGCTGTCTGTCGCCCAATCCTCCCCCCCCCAGACTACATAGATATTCGAGCGTACTCAGATGCCAGCTCAACAATTGGTATCGGCATTACTATCGGAGAGCACTGGAGGGCCTGGCGTCTCATACCAGGCTGGGAAACACTTGGCTCCCGAAGGGACATTGGATGGGCAGAAGCAGTCGGCTTCGAATTCCTCATCTATGCTATCCATGCTTTCCTCCAAACACCACGACACGTCATCATCTATGGCGACAACACTGGAGTTGTCGAAGGTTGGTGGACTGGCAGACACCGTAACAACGCTGTCAATGCTGTCTTCAGAAGAATTCATTCTTTCATCGAAACCTCAGACAACATCGTCGGCATCCACACTCAATATGTCAAAAGCGCCCTCAATCCAGCGGATAACCCATCTCGCGGCATCTACCCACCAGCCTCCCTCCTCCTACCAAGCATACCCATTCCCAGCTCCCTCCAAGATCTCGTCGTCGATGCCACCTCTCCGCTATCACCCAAAGAACTCAGGCTTCGACGCGAAGGAGCCTACAGTACTCCCGCAGCTAAGACTATTGACCGAATTCGTGCAAACCAAACCGCTATCGAATCTCTCGGAGCAGTCAGACAGATTGAAGAAGAGCTCATCATCCAAAGTCTTATCGACGACAGAGCCCAACCATGCACGCTTCAATGCCCCCCTACAGTCAATGCCGGAAAACCCCCCCTCTGATCTATCGAAACCTCGTCCTTACAAACCAGGCCTCACCCCAAAACCTTCTCCGCTTCGCCCCCACTGCCTGGCCAGAGATAGACTTCGCCTGTGGATCCCAGCTTCACTGTCCAGTCGACCAGCGGCACTGTCGCAACGCACCCCTGTTCTCGAAACCACACTGGACAGGATTCTAGAAGTCATGGGAGCATCATGGACGGAGAGCACCAAGGAACTTTATGGATCCGGCTTATTGATTTTCCATGTCTACTGTGACATAAGTCGTGTCCCCGAAGTCGAACGCTGCCCTATCTCTCCCACCCTACTCCTAGCATTCCTATCTGGTTGCGCAGGTGCTTATTCAGGTTCAGCTATAGCAAATTACACATCTGCGATACGCGCATGGCACCTACTTCATGGCCACCCCTGGTCCATTCGTCCAGACGAACTGAAAACCATTTTGAATGGGGCATCCAAGCTTACCCCAAGATCTTCCAAACGAGCCCAGTGTCCGCCGCTAACTATTGAAGATTTAAAGATCATTCAGGCCCACCTTGTCCTTGACAATCCCCGCGATGCTGCCATATTCGCCTGTATCGTAACAGTCCTCTACTGTGTAGCCAGACTTGGCGAATTTACAGTTCCAGCCATTTCAAAATTTGACCCCTCAAAACATATTACGCGGGCGGACATCTCTTACCTCCAAGATGCGAATGGTTGCCCGGTAATAAAGTTCTGGGTCCCTGTCACCAAGTGCTCGGCAGATGGAGAAGACACCCAGTGTGCCCCTCATCCCAACTGCATCACGGACCCTCAAGCAGCATTGGAAAATCACTTCCGTATCAATACAGCCCCTCCAGAAGCCCACCTGTTTGCCTGGAAACATCCAAAAGGTGGTCTGCGCCCTCTATCCAAGACCGAGGTAACCAACCGACTCTCGTCCATAGCAGCGCTCGTCATCAGGCACCAAGCGCCCTATATCCCCCAGTCCTCAGCGCTACAACCGTCGTCCTCTATCTCAAAGAACCCCGCACCTTTCGAGAAGACCAACCCCAGCTCACCAGACGAGTGACCTTTTCTCAGTCTGCGCGGTATTGCCTTAGTCGAGAACGGCCATGATGGGAGGATCAGTCAACTGCAAGGCTCTCGTACCTGGAGAGACAAATATTGACCCTTCGTATACCGCGCAGAGCCTGAACTCTCAAAACCAAGAGCTCAGACCAACCCATCTGCGGCAAATGGCAGAGAGAAGACAGCTGTACCGAAAACATGACCACGACTATATTTGCTCAGGATGTGGAGCAGCTACGCATGGAGCTAGCAAGTGCCCTAGAGCACAGAAGCCGCGCGCACTAACCCCCTATAACGCCAAGGCTTGGGAATTGTGACCTCTCAAAAGCGAACATCTTACAGCGCTTATCACAAGATCCCTAAAGGTTTATGCTATGGTTTCTCCTTAAATTTCCCTTTATCTCTCGTGTACTAAACCCTCCGAACACGATCGTTACTATGTTTAGTGAGCAATTCCTATACCATCATTAATAACAAAATTTCCAAGGAGAGGTACTTTAGCCCTTACCTACTATCTACGTTAGAAGAATATTAGGCCCTTTTCAACTCATCCCCGGTTAGCAATTAATTCGAAGCCAGGCAAGCTGGAAAATTCAGACTTGGATCAAAATTTCTTCATTTTTCCACTCGCCGTCGCGCCTTTACCCTAACGCATCATCAAATTGCTGCATGATGCATCAGACGAGCGTTCCCTGCCACATGGGGAAAGTTCCTCAATAATTTTTCTGCTCATCTCTCGTCTCGGCCATAGCACCAATGAATTTAACAAACGGGCTCTACTTGTCTTTCAGGGCAAGGTTCGAACTTCGAAGATGTTACGTTTTTCTCTGTTACGTCGCGTCGCGCCTATCTTATCAGCCAAGCGCCCTTTACTGATAAGATAACTCACTTGTGTATTTTTTAGACCTTTGACTTTCGACTCATCTACAGTCAATAGGTCCGCAGTTCCATTGTTCCCCTTACTTGGACTACAATAGCGTTACCAATGTCTCGGTTCCCATTGTGCTACTTACGCGTCGAACAATGGCTCCCCATTGTTCTCCATTTCATATCCTACTAGACTACCGTGTACATAAACCGTAGCACATTCATGTACTCAGCCAAGCTATTCTACGTTGTCTTGCATTACCTGCTTGACTCCTCAGTCGTCTGACTTCCAGCCTCTGAGTCGTTGATGTCCCACTCGTTGAGCGGACGTACTATTCGTGGATAGACCTCACGTGTCCCTTAACCGGACCACGTGAGAATCCTTTATTTGTGACGAGGCTTGTCTTACGACAACCCACGTAACAGAAGACAGTGGCACGCCTGTATCGGAACCCCTGCAGCGTTCAGTCTCCTCCCCATATCGGATGAACGCATACGGGAATACCATGATGAATTGGTTGACGGTGCCAAGTCCGCAGAAATAACCAAGCTTCAGCAGGTCCGTCATCCCACACTCGATCTAACCCTTCAAATTTGCATACTAACCGCTTCAACTCTGTAACTGTTTCATCCAAACCTCTAACATTGACAATTGACCAATGTCAACCACACGCTCCGCATCCCTCACCCATCTCGGTGACCTCTTCGTAACCCGGCGGCACCGAATCCGGGTTTACACACCCGTCGTCTCGGTTGCCTGGCCGTCGGGTTCACACCACCTCTCGGGCTCTGCCCCGTTTCGTTCGTTGCCTTAATGAACCCACCCACCAGCTCTCAGCTTTGTACCGAGCACATCTCTCATCAACCACACCCCACCCGAGTGGCTCGTCGTCAAACAGCCGCTCGTCATCAGGCACCAAGCGCCCTATATCCCCCAGTCCTCAGCGCTACAACCGTCGTCCTCTATCTCAAAGAAGCCCCGCACCTTTCGAGAAGACCAACCCCAGCTCACCCAGACGAGTGACCTTTTCTCAGTCTGCGCGGTATGCCTTAGTCGAGAACGGCCATGATGGAGGAGTCATCAACTGCAAGGCCTCTCGTACCTGGGACGACAAATATGACGCCTTCGTATACCGCGCAGGCCGAACTCTCAAAACCAAGAGCTCAGACCAACCCATCTGCGGCAAATGGCAGAGAGAAGACAGCTGTACCGAAAAACATGACCCACGACATATTTGCTCAGGATGTGGAGCAGCTACGCATGGAGCTAGCAAGTGCCCTAGAGCACAGAAGCCGCGCGCCACTAACCCCCTATAACGCCAAGGCTTGGGAATGTGCCCTCTCAAAAGCGAACATCTTACAGCGCTTTCACAAGATCCCTCAAGGTTTATGCTATGGTTTCTCCTTAAATTTCCCTTTAATCTCTCGTGTACAAACCCCCCCGAACAGCGAATCCGTTACTATGTTTAGTGAGCAATTCCTATCCATCATTAATAACAAAATTTCCAAGGGAGAGGTACTTAGGCCCTTACCTACTATCTACGTTAGAAGAAGTATTAGGCCCTTTTCAATCATCCCCGTTAGCAATAATTCCGAAGCCAGGCAAGCCTGGAAAATTCAGACTTGTACAAAATTTCTCATTCCCATCCTCGCCGTCGCGCCTTTACCCTAACGCATCAATCAATTCTAGCATATCATCGGACGACTTCCCCTGCACATGGGGAAAGTTCTCCATAATTTTTCTGCTCATCTCTCGTCTCCCCACCAGATTCAGAAGCAGCAACCCGTGACGTGGCCGAAGCCTACCGAACACTACCACTACACCCTTCACAATGGCCGGCAGCGGTAGTCAGAATCTCAGACACTCAGGCATGCATCGACACATGCATGGCCTTCGGAGCAACTCCAGCATGTGGAGGATACGGCCACCTGGCAGATGGTGGAGCCGAAATCTTTCGCTCCCGGGGTATCGGTCCCCTGGACAAATGGGTCAACGACCACATCCTATTCCGCATCCGTAAAAGCTGCCTAAAAACTTACAATGCGAATCGTCTAGAATGGCACAAGGACATCGTAAAGACAGGCATGTGCCAGTCTGGCGGCCGGCTATGGTTTGGTGGTGCACAGGACGAGACCCGCCCAATCGAAGAATTGAGCGAAGATTGTTCGTGCCCGATCGAGGACTTATCGCACACGTCCCCCTGATCTGATCACGACAACCAGTTTACATACAACATTGACGACGTAGACATAATCTCTCACGAACTAGGAATCCCATGGGAGCTTTCCAAGGACCAGCCTTTCGCCCCCTCTACGATCTACATCGGTTTTCTCTGGAATCTAGACAACTGAACAGTCTCCTTAAGTCCTCCCAAAGTAGAGAAATACGTGATCGTGATTGATACATGGCAACAGCGTCAGCGCCATACCCTGAAAGACGTACAACAACTCTATGGCAAACTGCTACACGCCTCCGCAGCATTTCCCCAAGGCCGAGCCTATTTGACAGGCCTCGAAAGCATGTTAATAACATGTGGTAAACGCCCTTTCGTACCGCACCATCCGGACACCAGCATTTCAGGGGACCTAACGTGGTGGAAACAAAAACTGCGCTTGGGGGCTGTCTGTCGCCCAATCCTCCCCCCCCCAGACTACATAGATATTCGAGCGTACTCAGATGCCAGCTCAACAATTGGTATCGGCATTACTATCGGAGACACTGGGAGGGCCTGGCGTCTCATACCAGGCTGGGAAACACTTGGCTCCCGAAGGGACATTGGATGGGCAGAAGCAGTCGGCTTCGAATTCCTCATCTACGCTATCCATGCTTTCCTCCAAACACCACGACACGTCATCATCTATGGCGACAACACTGGAGTTGTCGAAGGTTGGTGGACTGGCAGACACCGTAACAACGCTGTCAATGCTGTCTTCAGAAGAATTCATTCTTTCATCGAAACCTCAGACAACATCGTCGGCATCCACACTCAATATGTCAAAAGCGCCCTCAATCCAGCGGATAACCCATCTCGCGGCATCTACCCACCAGCCTCCCTCCTCCTACCAAGCATACCCATTCCCAGCTCCCTCCAAGATCTCGTCGTCGATGCCACCTCTCCGCTATCACCCAAAGAACTCAGGCTTCGACGCGAAGGAGCCTACAGTACTCCCGCAGCTAAGACTATTGACCGAATTCGTGCAAACCAAACCGCTATCGAATCTCTCAGAGCAGTCAGACAGATCGAAGAAGAGCTCATCATCCAAAGTCTTATCGACGACAGAGCCCAACCATGCACGCTTCAATGCCCCCCTACAGTCAATGCCGGAAAACCCCCCCTCTGATCTATCGAAACCTCGTCCTTACAAACCAGGCCTCACCCCAAAACCTTCTCCGCTTCGCCCCCACTGCCTGGCCAGAGATAGACTTCGCCTGTGGATCCCAGCTTCACCATCCAGTCGACCAGCGGCACTGTCGCAACGCACCCCTGTTCTCGAAACCACACTGGACAGGATTCTAGAAGTCATGGGAGCATCATGGACGGAGAGCACCAAGGAACTTTATGGATCTGGCTTACTGATTTTCCATGTCTACTGTGACGTGTCCCCGAAGTCGAACGCTGCCCTATCTCTCCCACCCTACTCCTAGCATTCCTATCTGGTTGCGCAGGTGCTTATTCAGGTTCAGCTATAGCAAATTACACATCTGCGATACGCGCATGGCACCTACTTCATGGCCACCCCTGGTCCATTCGTCCAGACGAACTGAAAACCATTTTGAATGGGGCATCCAAGCTTACCCCAAGATCTTCCAAACGAGCCCAGTGTCCGCCGCTAACTATTGAAGATTTAAAGATCATTCAGGCCCACCTTGTCCTTGACAATCCCCGCGATGCTGCCATATTCGCCTGTATCGTAACAGTCCTCTACTGTGTAGCCAGACTTGGCGAATTTACAGTTCCAGCCATTTCAAAATTTGACCCCTCAAAACATATTACGCGGGCGGACATCTCTTACCTCCAAGATGCGAATGGTTGCCCGGTAATAAAGTTCCGGGTCCCCGTCACCAAGTGCTCGGCAGATGGAGAAGACACCCAGTGTGCCCCTCATCCCAACTGCATCACGGACCCTCAAGCAGCATTGGAAAATCACTTCCGTATCAATACAGCCCCTCCAGAAGCCCACCTGTTTGCCTGGAAACATCCAAAAGGTGGTCTGCGCCCTCTATCCAAGACCGAGGTAACCAACCGACTCTCCGCCATCGCCAAAACTTGTAACCTAACCAACCTGAAGGGCCACAGCTTGCGCATAGGAGGCGCCCTGTTCTACCTTTTGAAAGGTGTCCCTTTTGATGTAGTCAAAGTCATGGGTCGATGGGCAGGAGACTCATTTACACTATACCTTCGCGACCACGCGCTAATTCTGGCCCCCTTTCTCCAAGCAAATCAGGAAGTTTTCACATCATTCAACCGTTTAACAATGCCACCAGTCCGTTGAGTTTAGTGAGTCACCCACCTCCTAGTCAGGGGGGCTCAAGCTTCGCATGATGCGTCGCCGGGCTCCTAATTCCCGGGAATCACAGCTCATCTTGCCCCTGTCAGGTTCGGGTTCCAGTTGCGGGCCGGAAAACCCTTCGGGTTTTTCACCCAACCCCTTGCATTCCTTTCGCTCAGTCACAACATCTCCATTGTATCTAGCCAGCTCTGTATAAATACTATGTTCCCTGTTTTCTCCTGCTTCCGTTTCTGAACCAGTCACTGAGCGCGATGACATACGTAGAGTGACTAACTGCCCACTTTGACTAGCCGTGCTCGCTTAGTCAGATCGTTCTCGTCTCGGTCCCAGTTGGAGTGCGCCAAGTAACGGTGCTGTCACCTGACTCGGCTGCTGTGCAGAGCCTAGACCAACCGGATGTGGGTATCCATCCGTTTGGGTAACACCTAAGAAACCATTTAGGCGCTCGGGCACGATAGGGGCTCTCTCCCTACCCTGCGCTTTTGCGTTAGGCTCTCTGTGCGTGGTTCAATCACGTGCGTGACTGCTGACCTAAGTGGTGCTGGTCAACAGAGTGCTCGTCTCCTAAGATAGGAGCACTCGTCATGAATTATGTAAGCGAGTCTCAGTTCACAGTCAGGCAGAAAACCTCCCAAATCCCATGAACCGCTTGGTTGTTCGTCACGGTCTTCTTGGACGTACGAAAATCGGTAACCTGAATCTGTACTCTCAATCGACAGTTGCCTAGAACTTCGTTTCAAAACCTGTGTAATCTTAGAGTCGGATGTGAGGCGTAGTGGAATGTGAAACGGTTGTCAATTGCACGATGCAAGATGCACTTATAGGTGGGGGTGTACAATACTGCTGATATTGGTCCGACTGAGCAGAGGAAGGAGGAAGGGCCAAAATGCGACTGGTTAACGCTTGACCCAGGTGTACTGTACGAGAAACATGGGGGTCAGTACGCAGGGATACCCGGCAGATAAAAAGAACGCGAAGATTGGAATGGCATTTAGGAAAAAGACTTGAAGTGAGGCTATGAAGAGCTAACAGACGTACCGCTTTCCTCGCCTTTGCTAGGCCGGGCTTCTTCCGCTCGACCATACGAGGATCTCTCCTCAATAACTTGGCTACAGTTCCACGAAGTCAGCGGTATGCACAAAGCTCGAGGCAACAAAGACCTACCTTTCTTCAAAATTGGTTCTACTTCTGGCACATGTGCTACACACCCCATGGCTATTGCAAGCGCGAGCGCACCGCTTTGACCAGAGGTTCCACCACCACGGACAAGACCGAAAACATTGTATGCGCCCAGAAGACCAGCAAGCTTTAGTGGACGGAGTATACGCTCACGATCGGCGGGAAGGGGGAAGTATTGCGAGAGAGGAGTTGAATTGACCATGATTGATGTAGTCGAAGGTGGCGGGGTTGTCACTGAACGAGGGGAGAGAAGGACAGAGGCGCTTTCCGTGGCCGTACCGTTGTTCGCGCTCTTCGATTGGTTGACCTCGATCATCCACACCCTCGCTGCGCTCGTCTTTCTCCTGCCAACTGTATAACTCCTCCCATACTCGTCCAAATCTGCTTTCTTGCCCAACTTCGCTTGCTTCAGAAGCCTCCTCTTGCGTGCCTCTATCCCTTTGAGGCTCTCAAAGCCTTCTATGAGTTCCCCGAGGACCCTTTGGAGCTCTCCGACACCAGCGACGGTCGCAATGCGGTGATACAGCTCGAGCTCTTTGAGCAATGTCATCAACTGTTTATACATACCCGCACTCAGATGGCCATCGAGATTTGCGCCCATCTCTTCCTTAGATTGCCAAGCAGGCTCGGGAGATGGTAGCGCACGGTGGGCAAATTGGGGCAGGGGAAGGAGGTGCTGGGTTCTGAGCGCGCGTTGGGAGGCGCGGATTGCATCTTGTAGGGAAAAGACGGCATCGTGGTAGTCGGGCTTACTTGTGTAGAAGTTGGGTGATGGGGGTAGCTGGAGCTTTTGGGCTTCATCGGGTTCCTCAAGAGTTTCCAGAGATGCAGATGGCACGAAGTGTTGAGCGGTGGGCGCGGTTGTGAGGAAGGTGCGGAGAGGGACATGGCGACGGCGTAGCACCCGTGTACTCATGAAGAGAATATTGCTGGCGCGTATTCGAGTAGCCATACCTGACAAGTCGAGTGTTCCACAGCGGACAGACGGCTGTTTCTCCACACGACTAAAATTTTGGAGCGCGAATGCGGTGTTCGAGGTCCGATGGGACACTTCCCAATTTGAGACGTGGGTGAGCGGGGTCCTTCGGGGTCTTCTCCGAATAATAGTTGGTGGCTGCCAACTCCAAAACAATCGAATTGACCCTCGGAGGGTATGTAACTCAGGTTTCGTACCATTTGGCGTGAAAAAAATGTGATGGAATTTGTTTAATACACCGTCCAATATACAGACAGAGAGAGCAGTGTCAGTCAGAAGTCAGACTGTCACAGGGCGTGCAAGGCGGTGGTCGTGGGCCTGGCTGGGCGAGCGTTACCAATATTAGTGACCTGGCACGCATTTCCGAACCACGTCGTCGCCACTCACTCCGTGGGTTCATTTCACCCATTTCTTCCCTTCTCGCTGTTTGTTTATCTCGTCGATTTACATTAGATTTATGGGTCGCTCCATGTCGGGCTCTTCAGGTAGTTGGCGTCGTTCAAGTTGGCCTGGGATCAATTTGATCTTCGGCTTCACGCTCCTGCTCTCATTGCTGGCGTCAGCACATGCATGTAATACTTTTGTCGCAGTTATCTTTTCTCATTCCGCGTACTAATGCATCCTCGAACCAGACTTCGTCGTCACCCAGCCGGGCACCTCAACGTCGTGGGCTAATGGATCGCCTTATCCGGTCTCCTGGAGCAAGGGCCTTCTTGATGGCATAGACACCTTCGATATTGAGCTCATGAGGCTGACAGTGGACGGGTTATACCTGGTAGCCAAAGATGGTAAGACTCATTCCTTCCTGAAGACTTCGCTACAGAATTAACCTGTGTCCTTCAGTCCCTTCGACGTTTAAGTCACTCAACGTCCTCCTTCAGGACGTTCCATCCGGCGACGACTATTTCTTGCTCTGCCTTAACTCAACACACGGCGTCACTTATTCTGTCTCTTCACGGTTTTCCGTCACCAATTCGTCGTCGGGGATCACTAACCCAACCCCCGATACCTCCGCTCCGACAGTAACCGTCTCTGGAGCTCCCGATCCTCTCAAGTTGTTCGCCGCCACCCTTGGCCCTAGTTCGAATGCCGTCAGAGGCTTGATCCTTGGAGAGCGCGGCCGACTCGGTGCAGGGACTTTGGGAGGTGTCGTTGTTGTCTGCGCCGCGTTGATTGGCGGTGCATTGACGCTGTGGTGATGCGAGTCAGTCAGTTTATTCTCCTTTTTTTTCTTGTTGTTTCAATGGACATAATGAACGGGCCAACTTGAACGGACTGTGTACCCACACTATACGATCTACCACACTACTACCTAAGAATTTCGCTACCTACATCTATTATCATCTCCCGATTCGTGATATCTCAGGCTTCAGTCCGCTAGTACTCGCTATGTAACTTAATCTCCCTTGTGGCTAAACCACGAATACCATGGACTTGGAGATCACGCCAACAGCTTTTCCTGCAATTACAAGTACATGCGACAAACACGAGGTATCTTACGGAACACACTTACCGCATCTATGTATCTCTCTGTCATTGGGCCACTGTTCTTTTGCTGGTTGTGCCATGGTAATACAAACAATACAATAAGTTGATCCTCCCGGCGTCATGTCAAGTCAAGTCGTAGATAAACACTCGGATGCACCAGCTCAGGCCTCAAGCCGCCTCACACGCAATGGCGTCTTCGTCCCATCCTCTCCGACAACCCTTGGTCTCGGCAAGAACCCTCTCCCTATCTCCACCTTTGTGTCCGGTCCGTCCCTCAGTTCAAACACAAAGTTCTTGACGAGAACTGACAAGACGATCTGTTGAGCAATATCTCGTGAGATCCCAGTACGCCCAAGACCGCAGCTCGAGAAACCGTTTCAGCATCCCACCCACCTTGAACTCAGTCAGGGCAAAACTCCTACCAAGACACGTCCGAGTACCGTCCACGAACGTCAACAAATGTCGATGCCCCTGGACCTCCTGTGCTTTCTTCGGGATCCCGTCTTCCTCGAGCCATCGTTCGGGCCTCCACGCCTTAGCATCCGGTCCCCAGATCACATTGGAACGATTGATGTGAGGGATGTTGACCGTGACGAGAGTGTTTTTGGCGATCGAGATGTTGTCAACAAGTTTGCCAGACTTCGTGCGGACGGGCTGAGAGAGTGGGATCACATCGTCTTCAACTGCCTGAGAGTAAGTTGACCGGGGCTGAGAATAATGTTTACAACATGTTGGTAGGTGCACGTACGATACGGTTGGACTCTGGGATAGGAGGGTGCATGCGAAGCGTTTCGTGTACGACGGCGTCGAGGTAAGGGAGGTTGCTAGATAGCTGGTCGTACGTGGGATCACCACCGAATGCCAGTAGTTCCTCTCGCAGACGTGTTTGGCGAGCTGGGTTTTGCGCGAGCTCGATAAGAGCCCAGGTCAAGCTGACTTGAGACAGGGTTAATAAACCCTGACGGTCAGGAATGAGACGGAAACTTACTTGACGTCGTTTCGTAACCAGCCAGGATTAGCATTTTCATCTGTGCAAACATAAATTAGGGTAAAGTGGGAACGAATTTGGAACAACTTACCTGTGCCATGACCTCCTCGTTAGACAGACGGAGCTCAGCGTCCTCGCTCCCTGCCTTGACTAGGCACAAATGAAGTCCACCATCCTCTTGGGACGAGCTGAAACGGCTTACTCAATAACCCGATAATCGACTTCTCTCCTCTGTGATCTTCAATACCAAGCTCTTTTTCCTTCTTCATTCTGTTGAGGAGCACCGGCGAAATCTCACCGATACTGTCAGTGAGCTTGTTAACCAACTTGGTCCTTGTGGTGGGCAGCCGTATCATAAATGGGAATGCCTGTGCTAGGAGGAGGGACATGACATGGAGAGCAGAGGCAGCGGATGAGCCCCCAAAAGCGTCGAGAATCTCAGTCACTAATGCTGGTTTGCCATCAAGGGACCCGAAATCATGGGAGAATCCGGCGAGTCCGATCGTGTCGAGTCTGCCAGGGGAGGTGAGATCCCAGAGAAAAGGGTGAAAGTGAGACTTACGACACGTGGTTCATCCTGACATCGTCGCGTAGGTGAAATTGAGTATGTTAGGTATAGCCATTGAGGTATCTGACTCACCAGCTTTGGACCTCGATGACTGCGCTATCGTTACCTCCACTCTCGATAAGCGCATCCCAAGCTCCTTTTACCTGGCGCATACACGGATTATTAAGCACGTTGATTACAGTGATGACTTGCCTCACTTTATACGCCGAATCATAGAAGACAGAAGTTAAGCCTCGAATAGAATTGTTGCTGAACGCTGGGGTCAAAGACTTGCGCTGCCTGCAACATAAGTTTGTCTAAATTACGCCACCCCTCCCTGCAGTCTGACACGGAAGATTCACCTTCGATGGCTTTCGCCATGTGACCACAATATCCCCCTTCCGAACTTCGGTGGAGGTCATGAGCAAACTGCGCATACATGAAACACGAACCACACACACCGTTCTCTCCAAGAACTTCTTGCTAACCGGCGTGACAACGTACGTCCAGGCCCCCCTGGCATAGAAATGCGCGATCGCCCTGGGATCGGCCAAGATTATCCTGCTTTGTCCAAGCGTGGTGGGAACCTGATATACGGCGCCATACTCTTCCGCCCAAGCTTCGTACATCGCCCCTGGATCAGGAGACTCGAGCAGGTCCTTTCCAACGCCATACAGCATGCTTCGGCTAGGTGGGCCCCTGAGCCGGGTCGTCTTCAGCCTCTGTCGGGCTATGCGGACGGCTGTTAGAAGTGCCCAGATCGCAGCGAGAGCAGCAGCCGCATCAACTGCATGGGGGAGACGGGCTCTCTCCAATAATTTGGCGTAGAGGTCAGTTGTTAATGTGCACACAGTATCCATGGTGGAACTGAATGTTCAAAGGAACACGCGGCCCTAGGTATAGCATCATTGGTTTTAAAGCCCGCAGCAGTGTTTGAGTGCGAGGACCCAAAGGGAGTCGATTGTTGCGTATTACCCACCAATTACAGCTAAATTCAAAGCGTTAGACCGCTTTCCGCTGAATGGTGCCTTAGCTTTTGGTTTAGGCTGGTTTGCTGGCAGCCGCACAAACAAAGCTTTCCCTAATCGAGACAATGGTTTGAGGAAGGTGTGCACTGTTGCAGCACTTCCTTCATGAATATATAACGAGACGTGACTGTGAGCAACTTGAAGGACCAGTGCCGCTAGAAGCATAATTGTAAGTACATAGGTGGTTCCACCTCGACTTGAGGCCGAGAGCGCTTGTCCCCATTTGAACTTTGGCAGTGGCTGTGCGCAGATCATTGTTTTGTTGTGGCATACAACCGAGTAAACTGAAACTTATGTAAACTGAGGTTCCACAGCATTCGGAATGCAACAGGTCACCTTATAACAGGGTTCTAATCTCAACTCAGGAAAACGGTGAGGAAAAAGAGATACCATTATGCTGACAAGATAGAGATGATAATCCGCATCTCTGACTTTTATGCTTCCTCGTTGTCGATTATCAAACCCCCTGTCGTAAGTATAATTCATTACCCTCTCTTCACAGTTTTCCTGAGTCAAAATGATGAGCGGCTAACCCATTACTCTAGCTCCTTCTGCCTACTATTTCCTCGCCTCCGCAGTAGCGAACCAACCATGCGACTGCTGGCGACATGGTTCGACAGACGGTCGACGGGACCACTAATGTTGTCTTAGTCCCTTACTGTCTCAGAAACATATCTGTCTATTACACCTCCAAAGCCATATCTCGGGTCTCGACTGCTGCGCTCTGAAATGCCTCATGTAGACTTGCATGATTATTCTTGGTTACTTTGTGGTGTCTTTGCGTTCGCAGTTGGCTTCAGGATTCATTCACGCTCAAAACAATCTTTGCCTCTTCCTCCCGGCCCTTCCTTTCTCACTTTCATCCACGATTTAGATGGACGCCAACCATGGCTGACCTTCACTACCTGGGCTTCAACTTATGGTACCGCATCGACTCTTTCCGCGCTCTCCAGCTCGAAACATATATCTGATCCTAATTCCTTTCCTTACTCTTATTCTTAGGCAAAGTCTTTCATTTCAGTCTTTTCAATCACAATACCATCCTCCTCAACACAGAAGAGGCCGCGAGGGCATTCCTCGAACAGCACTCCACCACCTACGCTGATAGACCACTTCATGGTTGGATCCGGGAACTGTACGTCAATGTTTCAACTCCCACCTGCAACTGGCGTTCTTCTATGATTCTGACACACATAAGCCACGGTCTCAATTTCACTTTCGGGTTTATGTCCTATGGAGAGGAATGGAGACTTCATCGCAAAGTTTTCCATCACGCCTTTCGTGCCGCGGTCGTTCCAAATTACTGGCCGATACAAATCCGCAAGGCTCACGAGCTCGTGCAGAGCCTCATTCAAGCGCCTGAGGACTTCCTTGAGCACCTACAGACGTCTGTCCCGCAGATCCTCAGATTAAGACCTATATAAAGCTCACTCAGCGACAGGTTCGCTGCGTCTACCATCATGTCAGTAGTCTATGGATACGAAGCTTCATCCATGAGAGACCCTTATGTGAACATCGTGGAGAAGGCCATGCATACAATGACCTCGACTTTAGCTCCTACACGAAGCATCTTACTATTAACTTTTCCTTTCCGTGAGCCCCTTGGAACTTCTTTAACATAAGGTCCCAGTGCTGATATTTCAGTCCTAAATATCCCGACGTGGGCTCCTGGTGGGACGTTTCAACGAAGGGCGATGGAGCTCAAGGAGCTCACACGACAAATGGTGGACGCGCCTTTCGGATACGTGCAGGATGCTCTAGTATAGATATTTGTACCCAAGAATTCCCAATTTTACGACTGAAGCAACATTGGACAGGCCCAGGGAACTGCAGCTCCGTCAATGGTATCCGTAGCCCTCAAAGACGCCGACTCAGAAGGAGGTGCTGATCAAATCGAGATAGTTAAGTCTGTCGCAGCCACCGCCTATGCAGGTATTCCTAGGCCTTCCGCTTGTGTCTCCCACCACTGATCTGGCATCACTGTGCAGGAGGGGCAGACACTGTGAGTCTTCTCATTCGTTCGCAAACTGACGAAGTTGACAACATCCATCAGACAGCCTCCTCCCTTAAAGTTTTCTTCCTAGCCATGGTTTTATATCCAGAGGCTCAGCGACGGGCTCAAGCAGAGATAGATGCTGTGGTCAGTAACGACAGGTTACCGACGTTTGAGGATAGGCCTTCCATGCCATTCCTCGAAGCAACTCTCCGGGAAACGCTCCGCTGGCATCCTGTCGCCGAATTAGGTGAGGTCGTGCACCTTTGAGTGTCGGCTGTTGCTTATATGACTTCCAGGCGTGGCCCGTCAGGCACGTGAAGCGGACTCATTCGATGGTTACCATATACCCAAAGGTATGGAGATGGCCGTTCCCCTTGTGATTCACCTCTGAGCTCCTTCGCAGGAGCGACTGTGTTCCCTAATATTTGGTAGGTACCTCTCAGCGCCCTCGGCTTGATAAATGCCATCAAACTTTTATTCTTTAAGGGCGATGACTCGTGACGACGTCAGATACCCCGACCCCAACGACTTCAAACCCGAGAGGTTCTTGAATTCGGACGGCACACTGAACGACGATGCCGTCGGCTACGCCTTCGGTTTTGGGAGACGCATCTGTCCAGGCAAACATTTTGCTAGTGCATCCCTCTGGTCGGCCATCGTATCCGTATTAGCGGTTCTCAAGATCGAGAGACCTGCAGGTCATTTTACCGAACGGGAGCGGATTCCTTGTGGGACGAGGTACGCTGGCGCATTCGTGAAATTGTTGTTCACGCTGACATTTGGACAGTCATTCCGGCCCATTTCTGTGTCGCATCACTCCACGAGCGCCTGAACGACTAGAGGTTCTTGTTGGGGCAAGCATTTGACGACTGTATTCTGTGCAAATGGCGCTTTATCGCTGGATTACGTCGTCCCACACTTGTAGGGTACCCTGTACTTCGGGTCTCCGGACATTTACCATAGAGAGGCGAACAGGAAAAGTTACAGGCTATGTAAAGTCGGTCCTCGCAACCTGCCCACTTTATACCATTGACATCTCTTGGTCGAACACAGATGGGCAGTCAAGCCTTCGTGTGGTCTTGATGCGCTTGTGACGAAGGGGATGCACGCCAGGAACTTCGAGCATTCATGGCCAGATCCCGGAGTAAGTAACTTGAGGGACTGCATCATGACTCGTGACCGGGAAAGAGGTCACTTTGAGCTACAGCATCAATCAAAGATGGTATCTAGATCCATGACCGCGTGTATGCCATGCGCGAGAGTTACACAGTGAGCAAGAATTCTACTTCTAGATTAATGTTGGTGCCATCGGACACCTTCATTTCGTGGCCTCGGGCTAGGATGCTGGGTGTCTCGTTATCCGGATGCAAGGGTTGGATTCCATGGATCAACGTGGATGCATGCAGCTGCAGCTCCTACTGTGACCTGGGCAATAGGTGGCCCGCTGACCATCATCTTTCAACGTTGCAATGTCACGGTCGACCTCGTCGCCGCTCAGTGTTCCTGCCCACCAATCCATCCCTTTCAGCTGGTTGTTAATATAACGTCGATTTACATTAACTTGTAACGGTCACTCGCGAGCCATGGCGCTTTCGAGCTAGGAAATGCCATCGTCGGTTTGGGAGCTCCTGCTCTCAGTTTCTGGCTTTCATCGTGCATGTAATTTTTGTCCGGATGTCTTCTCACTCTGCCAATGCGTGTTAAACCATCCACGGACTAGACTTTGTCGTCAACCCGACCAGCTGCCTCAACTTCGTGGGTTTAACCAATCTCCTTCCACTGATACATCGGACCCGCCGACTTTGGAATCTCGGTGCACTCCTAAGTGTGCCTTAGTCGAACGCCTTCTCTTCATTTCAAGAACGAAAGTACCACATACCAACGAGCTACGAACATCAGACAACATTTGAATATACAGTGACGCACGAGCTCGAATCTCCCCGCGCTTTGCGCTGCCTGGGTAGGGCTTGTAATGACCTGGTCGTGGTTACAAGTATTAGTAGCTTCTTCTGCGAGCGCGGCACCGTTCCAGGACAAAGCTACAGGATCGTGGATACCGAGATACGTGACGTACGCATCCCGAAAGTATTTAGTGAGTATTGGCGGGATAAGTAATGGGATAAGTAAAGTACGCGCCCGCCTCATTCGAAGAGGAATGCCGTTGTGGGAATACAATACGGCGAAATCTATGGTCCGAGCCATAACAAGCCGCGTTTTACCAGTGCTGTGTTATTCCAAGCCTTCAAGCAACCCGCTTATCCGCTGGTGGGCTCCACGAAAGTAACATCGATTGTCCAGGCAGCCGCAGCAAATGTAGAATCTTGACTCACTGAAGAGTTGAAGATCGCCTCGGGCCGTTCGTTCGGTGTGGGACCAAAGAAGCTGTGCTACATTGACAGCATCGGTCGTGGTCGAGGCGCCGTCCACATTGCCATCCTGTACCTGCGGCGTTGCACATGATTCTCCGACAACAATCCGCGGAACAGACTCGCGGGTTGCTGTACGAGTTCGCGACGATTTGGAATCATTGACCCTGGCCGCACAAGATCGTGGGGCTTGAGTGGGGCGCAATCGGAAGGAGCTTACCCGTGTTCTCCGAATATACTGGTTAACGACCCTAGAACCATATGTCAGGTGGAGCGCCACAAATTATACAGCGGGGCTTCTTACCTCTGAGCAATGGGACACTTGAGCAACAGGGACATTTGTCGACATAGAGACCATTGTACGTGAGTATGGAAACGCAGTGTCTACTTTGAGCTCGTTGCTACGAGGAAGTGGTGCAACGGCGAGCTGTGGCGTACAAAGTCGAGAACACTCGGGAGACCCAGGGGTAGCTTTCTACTGAATGCAGTGCACGTTATTGTGTAAGTTTGTGTTCGCGTGTGTCAGATTTGGTTGAAAGTTTTCGATAGTACTTCACTGTTATGTGATCGGTTGTTTACGTTGTCCCTAGACGAAGGCGATGGCGTGCCAAATCCCCTTCCTGTCCGGTCCGAGCAGGTTCGGCACGCCAATATGCATGTTAGACACATCGAGGGCTCAGTACACATTCCGGCCAAAAGGAGTGGTAAGCTCCTAGAAAGCGTGTGGTTGTGCGTAGAAGCAGTGGGAGGTCCCATGTGGCATGCATAGCTGAGATGATGATGATGTCGACCGCAACAGTTTGACCGGGACTGGGAATAAGCTTCGAGGTGAGGTTGCCATACAAGCGAGGCGAAAACGCGGGTAGAAGGATATTCAATGAATATGAGGGGTGATGATCAGAAAAGATAAACCACTGCCAATCTGGAACTCACATTCAAGTTCTTCCCAGGACACGGAAAGTGGAAAATATTGTTTGAACTTTAGAATATCATTTGAACTTTGCGTTCAATACATCGGGCGTACGGCCCGCTCTGGATCGCTCAATGGGCTCGAAATGTAAGTGTCCGAACTTAGCAGCGGATCTATCACCTCCTCGTTTCTACCGCGTGGCCCTGTGGAAGAGAGGCACTGGTCCGACTGCCCTTCTTCAGGTTCCTGTGACTTCGGAATGTCACATGGGCATTCCGGTAGACACAAGACGTAGTCTGTGTCGCTACGACGCCACCTGACTTATTCGCCTCGAGTTCAGTGGCACTCAGTTCCTTTGCTTACTGGTATGTAGCAACGACTGTCATCTCCTCCAGATCTGCGGTCTTGTTTGGGACTTGGGATGGTGGGAAGCGGCGCCCAACAACTTGGCATCGGCATGCCGGTTCTGGCTGATCCGCGGATGCATCGAGATTCGACAAATGTGTTTCATTGCCATCGCGGTTTGATGAAACCGTCCATCATGATTCATATCCGATAGCTGCAACTCAGCGATTTCTACCCGACGAAGATCAGCGCCCGGGTCCATATCTATCGACGACGTTTGGGCATATAACCGCGATTAGATACCTCCTGTACAGTCCCCATCGAGCTCTGTCAATCACTGGCGGGCTCGCGCATTTGACGCGAACGCTCAAATTTGAAAACCCGCTTATCTTGTCAGGCGTGCGAAGCGAGTAGCATGAGGCGATCACAACATTGTGCATACGAGTGAGTGCAGATGAGTGCTCCCGTTTCCTTCCTAAATATTACTGATACTTACCGACGTGAGATAGTAAGAGTACTAAGAGAGGGCGTGGATCGTGACAGTTCGGGTTAACATCAGAACTGGGCTGATAGGATAATATGTGTAGGATGAAACCGGGTGGAGGAAACCACCGAGATCTTCCGGTTGCTACTGTTCGTCAAAACTAAGTTAAGTTATAAGGTGAGTGTTGATGAGTTTGATACTAGTATTGGAAGTAGGTGCTCTATACCATATACAATATCAGTCCGACTTTTACAGGCAGCCCCGCCCCGCCCCCCCTGGCCAGCACTGTGTGGCAGACACCATGATGTAGACATGCATGTGTGATTTGCATGTTTGGAGTCGCGAGTATCTCCGTCCCCTTTATATCATGGCCGTAGTCTCCATATACAAACCTGGGATTGGGTATGACAGTCGGTATCCTTTTTATCCACGGCCGTCTGGTTTATACGGAGTGATTTCATACTAGCGTGAGGCCATATATCGTGTCAGGTGTGTTGATTTGGATCGTTGTCCACCTGCCTTCCTGGTGACAGTGTCATGGCACCAAGGTAAGGTAATGAGCGATCGCTACCGGTAGTGCTAGTGAATGTAGTTTTGGATAGGGCCGAGTAGACAGGCTAAAGTGGCACCATGGTTAGATGTACCTGTAGACAATTTAGCTTCGTGGACGTGTGTCAGACATAGCTAGTGCTGAGATGATGACCATATATCACCAGTTACGTCTGACATAACGATTGAAGGTGTTGGGAGGCAAACTGGATTTTCGTCATTTTGTTGAATGGAGTGGAGTCAGCCGAATGGTGCTGACTCAGCACCATTTCCAGTTCCCGGGCGACTCCATTCAACAAAACGACGAAAATCCAGTTTGTCTCCACAACGTTTTTTCTCTTCAACCAGCATGGTCTCAGCTCACGGCAGCCATGAAGGTTCCCAAGAGCCATCTTCGATAACGCCAGGAGGGACGTATTCGATCCAAGTGAGTTCTGTCGACAACCCACAATTTTTCACACAAAAAGGCCACGCAAGCCAGGATTTGCTGACTCATCATTTCATTGTACACTAGACGGTCTCAGTTGGATGTAAGATCTACGTGCGGAGACCAACACCAGATGGTGGCGAGGAAGAACGTCTTGCAGAAATTCTATCTATCCGTGACAAGCCCGTAAATCAATATGCCATTGCTACTGCTCGCCGTTCGACACGGGGGAGTGTGAAGGAAGAAGATCCAGAAAGTGCACCCAAACCCGAAGATAAATGGGAATACTTCGTACACTGGGACCAGTTCAACAAGCGACTGGACGGTTGGGTTACTGGTTCACGGCTCGTCCTCACCCGTGACTTGGAATGGCCCCGTCCTAAACCGCCCCCAGGCAAGAAAAGCGGCCCAGGTGCACACAAAGTGCCGGGAAAGGTCCCCCGCTCGCAGTCGCTCCTAAAGAAGGCTACTGCTAATGCTGCCGCTGCCGCCTCCCCTACCCCCGCTTCAACTCCTGGACCAGGGTCTGGGCGGGCTGGACGCACCTCACCGTCTCCTGCTCCATCACTCAAACGCAAGTCCCTTCATGACGAGCAGGAGGAGGAGGAAGAAGAGGAACCAGAAGATGAGGATGCAGACGCCGAGGGCGAGATGGACGTTGACGCTGAGGGTGAAGCGGAAAGCGACACTTTCGAGCTCAACGTCAACGGGACTCCTCCAGAACCCCCTAAACCCGTTTCCTCCTTCAGTAAAGAGCAGGAGATCGAGAAGCTGCGCACGTCCGGTTCCATGACACAATCGATCTCAGAAATTGCGAGGGTGAAGAACCTCAACCGCCTACAAATTGGCAAACATGAGGTGGATGCATGGTACTTCAGTCCATACCCCAAGGAATACGCACATCTACCGGTTCTCTACATCTGCGAGTTCTGCCTTTCATATTTCCCATCGCCAATGATGCTGTCCCGACATCGTCGCAGGTGTACGTTGCAGCATCCCCCCGGTAATGAAATATACCGCCATGAAGATATATCCTTTTTTGAACTCGACGGCAAACGCCAATTAACGTGGTGCAGAAACCTCAGCTTGATATCCAAATGCTTTCTCGACCAGTATGTTAATTTCCGCGGCAACGTCCCTCCAGTGCTAACCAATTTGCAGTAAAACCCTATACTACGATGTGACCCCTTTCATGTATTATGTTATGGTAAGCTGCTGTAACGTCTACTCCCCTTTACCACCTCATCATCGACCCTTGCAGACGCTACGGGATCCCACTGGGTGTCATATGGTCGGCTATTTTTCCAAGGAGAAGGAATCTGCAGAGAACTACAACGTCGCGTGTATCTTGACGCTTCCGCAGCATCAACGTCATGGATATGGTAAATTACTCATCGAATTTTCGTACGAACTCAGCAAGAAGGAGGGGAAGCTCGGGAGCCCTGAGAAACCGCTTAGTGATCTTGGTTTACTCGGGTACAGGGCATACTGGGCGGAGGTGATCGTCGAGCTGCTGCTCAATACAACAGACGACCTCAGCATCGATGATATTGCTCAGAAGACTTCCATCACACATGCGGACATCATGAATACGTGAGCATTGTTTGGTCTACTCCTTGAAGGTTTTAATTTGACGTCACCAATCTGGTCTAGATGCACGACGTTGCAGTTGTTCAAACATTACAAGGGTCAACACATAATTTGTCTTTCGGACGCCGTCTTGGAGAAGCACGAAAAGACGCGTAGCAAACGCAGACGACGGATAATCCCAGAACGTCTAATTTGGAAGCCTCCTGTATTCACCCGCGACCAGCTGCGTTTCTATTAAACGGTGTACCTTTTTTTTGATTTCTTGTCCTATTGTTGTAGCATTAGATTGTTCGCCCGGATTGTACCTTGTACATGTACAGAAAAAAAAATGCACCATCTCCGCATCTCTGCAGGCGTGATTGTAAGATCCCAATGAGCTAACCGATACTCGATCTGGGCTCCTATGCGCCCTGGAGCCGTCTTCTCAAGACAATGCCCTCATTGTCCTTTAAGGTTACCTCACCGTCTTTGGCTACTACTGCCCCACTATCCAAAGTGCGAAGCTTGGTACGAGAGAGGGGAGGTGAAGGCGGGACAGAAACGGCAGGAGAAAATACGCCCACTCCAGACAACAGCATGTCCTCCTCTCCCGCGAAGAAGGCCTGCGGGCTGATGGCACCGTCGACGACCGCCCGGGCCGCGGCATTATGGTCTGGGTGACCTGCTGCTGCCGATGGCGCCTGTGCCTCCTCCTCCTCGGGGGCGAGGTCGTCCTCGGACGAGCGGCCGGGCGTTGGCGTGGTGGCCGGTATGAGGGACGCGGGCACGGGTATGGATTGCGTTGTCCCGTCGGCGTTGTCGCTTGTCGATGCTTTGACATCGTCGACGATACCGAGCGTCCGTGCGATCACATATGAGGTGACGTCCTGGAGATGCCCGGGAAGGCAGCAGGGGTCAATCGCAAGCGAGGTGGAGATATGAATATGAAAAAGAAAAAGAAAAAAGAAAAAGAAAAAAGGAAGGTACATACGAGAAGAGTAAGGATCACAACAGGAAGTACGAGGATGACGGCCAGGATACGAAAGCATGACGCAGTTCTGCCGACCCAAGAGTCGGACTGATAGTTCCATAAATATTCTACATACCCGTCCCAAAGGAGCCGTGGGGTAGAAGCGATGGATATCTGCGAAAACGACATGCTGGGATCAACGTAAGTTAAGTCAGCTGGGCGCCAAGCGGGGGGGAAGGGGGGGGAGTGTGCACGTTGAAGCTGGATGGAGGTCGCAGCTTTGCGCCGGGGTTGTAGAGCAGTGTTTTGGAAGATCCTATATCCGTGATTGATTGCAATGTGCGATTGCAATGTGTGTGTGGTATACGTATGCTGATAACCTGAGGCGCCTGCCGATGTCAAGATAGGACGATGGACACGCTAGAAAATGGGCACGTACGAGATACTTGCGTTATTTTCTCCTCACATCTGACACTGATAACTGACAGTTATCAGCGCTCGAGAGTAGAAGACAGTCAGGAGATGGCAAGTTTCAGTGCTGCAACCTTAACACAAGGCACATGACCGGGACCAGTGCCTATTCGCGGACGTTGCCGTCATGCCGTAAACCATTATCACACAGGGCTGATGTGATTTACTACCAGAAGTTAACTTAGATTCAAACTACATAACTCAGCTACATACAGTAGTGGTTGCACTTGATCTTACTCGTTGAGGGTGAGGCGTTAGGGTAAACTCGGACCCTGCCAGTATCTACTGTAACTTGGTTTGGTCCTAGTGCACAGTCGAAAGAAAATCCACTTCATTCAATGGAATACAGAGTGCGGCTGGCTACATAATGTCTCTAGAGACAGTTTAGTCGGGTCCGTGGTGTACATATAACTACGAGATCCTAAGTTGAAACAGCGATATAAGAACGAACATTATGACTGAAGTTATCCAAGCCAGCAGGCCAGGCTGCCAGCCGACATGAACCGAGCAACGAAATATTTATGCCAACAACACAACAAAGCTAGGGGAACATAATGTTAGAGGGGAATACGACGCCATCTGGGCGAATCATAATGATTGGTCTACGCTTGATAGCCTGGTTTTCTGGCGGCAAACAACCGAGCACTTCGGTGCACCTCACATCTACATACGGTGAGGGCTCAGACCCGAAGAAGATATGGATAGGCTCCGCCTTGTTGAAGTTTTCTCCGTAAACCGTCAGCATCTTGGAGATGTGAGGGTTCGGCTTCGCCAAAACACCGCGTGACTGCGCACAGTTC
This sequence comes from Melanogaster broomeanus, assembly GCA_014904935.1. Taxonomy (NCBI): domain Eukaryota; kingdom Fungi; phylum Basidiomycota; class Agaricomycetes; order Boletales; family Melanogastraceae; genus Melanogaster; species Melanogaster broomeanus. The sequence goes on along the minus strand of MU123840.1, from coordinate 36,127 downwards.
GACTTGGGTGCTTCTGCAGCGCGGTCAGGAGGCAGGTATTTTACAACCGCCGGGAAGGGGGTCACGGGTTTCGACGGAATAGGGAATGATCCAGTTTGTGGAGCATTCTGATTGTCGAATAAGACAGGGGGCACATAGAAGTTATACCTGACTTGATCTGGTGAACAAATAATATATTTGTTAGAGCACACCTGACATGTAACCATAAGATGGCATTACCTGTGCCCACAATTGTCCAAACACTTGTTTCACCAATATCGACTTGCCAAAGGGCACCAGAGGAAGCGCCGGCATCACTAGATGATCCCCGGCGGCCAGAAGTGGCAGATCCAGCTGATGTAGGACGCCTTCTCCCCTTAGGGCCTGGATTCTTCGTAATGCCACCAGCACTCGAGGTGGAGCGTTTACCCTTCTTCACGCGGCCGCCATCGTTAGAGAAATCATTAGAAGACGAGGGAGAAGCAGGCTCGCTAGCAGCCGTGCTACTACCCTGGCCGAAATAGTCGGCACCGTTGGTCATCGAGACGGGGGTGGAAACTACCGGAGATCCGGGTAAAATCGGCGACGTCGACCCTGCATTCTGGGGCACGTTCCACTGCCGACCCTCAACTGGGCGGTATGTGTTCACCTTCTCGCCCATGCAGGACAAGAAGGCGCCTGTCTGGCCTGGCGTACCAGGCTCGGGCATACCCTTGCTGGAGTCATATACTTCGAAAGCAATCTTGTGTAGCTGAGAGACGGGATCGCCACAAACTTCACCAGGGGAGCAGTAGTGGTCAGGCACGCCTTTGGCGCCTTCCTGAAGGCCCCCCCCAACAACAGTCGTTTGGTGGTCGACTTTTCGGATGATGAGGACGGGCGAGACGACACCAGAGACAAGGCACTGGAGCACTACCGTCTGGTTGTAGTAGATGGGTATCTGCGAGCCATTGTTGGTGAAGGGTATGGCATTTGGAGGTGGGGAAGGGTAATCGGGTTGAGGTGGTGGTGGTGGTGGTGCGTCGATACCACCAGCAGGCTTGTTAACGTCGACAATATACATGACGAATGGGTCCCAGCTTGCGGTGCGGGCGATGAAGGAGGGAGTACTCGACCGTGCTCGACTGTCGATTCCCATGAGAGGAGCACCATCAGATCCTTTGAAGGACGATCCAGATCCAGAAACACAAAGGTATTTGGTAGAGACTGTTTGGGAGCGCAGACGATGGAAGAGGGAGATCGTCGACCCGTGGTTAATGCACACTGCGAAAGTAAAGTTTAATAAAGCGGGGTGAAGTGGATATTGTGATTGATCAACGTACGCTCGAGGTTCTTAGCGCTTTGCCTCTTTTTGCTCGGCTTACTGATCACCTTGATGGGGCGCGAGGGGAACGTTCCGATAACGCGTTCAGGCTCATCATCGGAGGAAGGTGCTGTAATTTTCACAAGGGCTTCGACTTTCTTCTTCTTCTCGTCGACGTCTGAGATGAACAATTGCTTGCCCACACAGCGGCCAATGTAAGTCGTGCCAGTGGGCGCATCGTTGACGTCAAAGATCTTGCCGGATGCAGAGGTCCACTCAATTGTGCCCTCCTGAGGAACGGGCTCGCCGGAGATACACACTGTGACACGTGGTGGACAGAGTTTCGGCTCCTCGCCTCGGCGAACGACATCTGTCCACCATGAGTTGCCAATCATGATCGCAGTTGGTGGAGGGCAAAGGAAGCGCTTCTCAGTTCCGTAGGACTTCTGAGCGACCTTGCTGGACATGACAATGACGGTCCGTTCACCGAAAGCAAGGCGGTTTGGCGTCCGCACGTATTGATCGAGGTGTGTGCTATAATTCGAGAATGAGGCTGTGCAACGATACGTAAATCAATCGAACAAGGGTTGCTTACCGGATGAAAGTCTGTAAATCGTTAGACGAGCCCATACCAGGGCCATGTCGCATGCCAGGGAAGCCGCCGCCAATGCTGGGCATCAAGGATAAATCCCCGTGGGGATTTGGGCCAAGGTACTGTGGAATGTCGTCGTAGCCTGGCAGGCCCGAATCAGGCCGGAATGAATGGGTCGCCTGGGGTGCAACGCCTGACCGGAACATATCAGGGCTGTGGCCCATATGTGATGGAACAGAGCTCGGAGGGAGTGAATTGTGCGAGAAGTGCGAATCTTGTGAGAAGCGACCCAAGCGGTCTTGGAACGGCTGGAGGGCTGAATGGGGATACCCACCCCCGTTGCTCATACCATAATCATCGGTGAAATCGGAGTGGTAGCCAGCGCTGCCCAAGTTCGACATCCGACGCTCAGGGAGAAGATCTGAGTAAGGGACATTAGAAAAATCCTTCTGATGGCCGTTGAGAGGAAAAACTGGGGAATGTTGAATGCCAGACATGGGGTCGTTAGGAGTGAGGGGGGAGACTTTGCCGGAGCTTCCGCTGTAAGAAGATGGGACGCTACTCATCATATCATATGAGTTACCATTTGAATGGCCGAAGACGGGGACTGAGTCGGAGAAAGAGGTACGTGAATAGACACCGTCAGTTGCCATACTGTAGTTGGGGCCTAGGGACGAGGAGGAGGAAGAGTTGGCACGGTATCGTGAGGAAGCGAATGAACTGCTGTTGTTTGAGAAAAGATCGTATGAAGGGTGATCAGGGACCTCCATTGCTTCGGAATGATCGAAGTTCTGGGTAGGGATCGGCTGGGAGAGACGGTGGTGCGACGGAGAAGCTGTATCAACTGTTTGAAGCGAATTGAAGGCCTGATCGAGATCCGCCTGCGCGTACAAGCCATGAGATGGCTGGTGTGTGCTTGCAGCACTGAAATCCATTGTGGAACGTGGTATTGGTGGACGAGCCAGGCGAGATTGTCGTGGTCAGAAGCAAGACGAGTGCTGGACCAACAGAGTCGTTGTTGATGAGCGAGCCCGAATTTCTGATCGGGAGTCGGCAGTTGCCGCTGTCGAAAACTCAGTTTGAGCTAATAGGATGAGGATGAACGATCCCGTACAGGTAGGTTATCAAAAAAACTGCGAGATGCTGATGGCGCCTGTAATTCTTGGCTGTTATTCTAACACTGTTCTGAGCCTTCGAATCAGGATGTCCCGTCGTATGTGTTGCAGCACAGATCCACTGACCGTTGCCACAGTCTAGTCGGTGTATTGATTTGATATCCGTGATCGGGCGGTAATGTCGGATGACAAACAGTTTGGTGGGTGGGTTACAAGGTGTTTGTGTGGTGGAAAACACTGGTGCCTTTAAATGCTGTCCAAGTTGCCGTTATGCTGTTCACCTGAGCGCTGGACGGCGGCCCGTGATCAAAGAGGGGGGTAGTGTAATGCTGTCCCGAAGATGGCAAGGGAAACAGGTGTCGAGCTCGAAAATGGGAACAAACAAGATCACTCATGTCAATGCTGTCTTTTATATTCTTGGATTTACACCGAACCCTAATTGCGCCTGGGCAACCGTTAGAAAGACAAACCGCGCGGCAGGCGCTGATTTCATGAAAAAAAGGTCCCGTGTTTCTTTGCTATCACTGGGTTCTGACTCTTGTCTCGGCCACACAGAGATCTGGCTCACGTTCACATTGGCGATCTGCCGTTGCCTTTCTCGTTCTTCCCTGTCCTTCCCTAGCCTATCGGTGCGCTTCGTATTTCAGACGAACCGCTCCGTATTTTGGTTTCTGTGCTTCCGATTGGACACCATCCATGACCTTGTGGCATTTACTCCGCGTTGTCGCACAGTCGGCGGAAATAGTTCGTCGCATCTTATTCCACTTATTCAACAAATCACAGAATCGCTCCTTTGGATCTCAACTATTTTCGATAGCTTCGGTCTTTCCCGTGAGTGAGGTACGTTCCTTCAGTTCGATCAGTAAGTACGTGTCTTTCTAAGTTACCGTGATAGACGCCCTTCATGAAACTCAGCTTCTTGTCCCAGTCATGTCGAAAGGGCAATACCTTTAGCGGTGCTGCAGTGTTATTTCGTGACTGCTCAGGACCAACGTATAACCTGCCCCTCTTCATTCCATCATTTTTTCGCCCTGAGGAAGCCCTCGGCATGATCTCCTTCCCGCGGTACAGAAGGCTATCATCGTCGACAGCCAAACTTCGGCGCCCCGCTCACAGATACAGATAAGTCACCCTTTATGTCAGAAACGTGGTACGTATGTCGTTTGTACCTTTGACATGTGCTAAGCCTCCACCTTGGGATAAACATGCTTTTGCATCCAAGGTAGACACACGGATACTTCCGGTCACCTCATCGCTTCGTCTGCCATATGGCTCTCCCCCCGCCACCGGGTTTCGTCCCGCTTCTTGCGATCGCGCGGATTCAGAATGATAGAGACTGATCCAATCACTCAGCAAGTTCGCGGCCCCCATGTTACTGTTGGTCACAACTCAAACTCACATCCAGTCACAATAACAACTCCCAGACTCACAAAAAGGTTGTTCATTCCATGTGGCAACGAAGTTTTCTCCTCTTTAAAACCATCGTCATCAAGAAGTCGATCCCGTTTGGCAAGTACTAGTGTATTATCTTTTCCCTTGGGGTCAAGTTTAATCATTAATGATTCCGTATTTCTTTTCGCACCCCAGTTTACTGTTCGATGGAATATCTACTTCCACATGCTTTCTTGCGGGTGTCTTATTACGAGTCTATCTCAAATATGGATGATCTTGTGAGACTCCTCACCAGAACATCTTCATGGAAATCCTCGGTGGTGTAGATCAGCAAGTGTCACATTGTAATACAGTGCAGTATAATTGCGGCTGTTATCGTCGATCGACCGTGCGATTTAATATTGTAAAGTTTCCTAAGATGTGGATTACTCCCAAGCTCTTGCATTTGGTGCCGCTAGACGTTGCTATACGTACTGTACCCTTCGACGCCCCACAACTTTCATACGTACTTGGATGATGGCATCCCGCCAGGGCATTCGCCGATTTGGACATCGGCTCGAGGAAAATATTATCAGTAACCATATAGCCGGTAAAGAGATGCTATCAAAACAACTAGTCTCCACTGGCTGACCTAATCTAACATATGATACGATTATAATAATATCCAACTGTCACGATAAAGAGCTAGTGTCCCTGAACACTCGACATATCATATTATTATTAGCAATTAAGCGGCCCAACAAGAGTACCTACAGGACCAGAGGTCAATAGAGGGCAAGCGTTTTGGCTAAATCACCGCACTCTTAATGCCAAAGCTTATAATATGAATGCAACAGATGACCCGTAGTGCAGACCAGCAAGCCAAGTCCCGTCAGCGAAAGTTTCTTCGTCGCTACCGTGCCCATTACACACCCGTGTACACTGCCTCCTTCCTGTTACGATATGTTGGCATCAGGACGACATGCGGGTCGCCTCGGATGCCGCGCAGAAAACGAGAGATCGTCATCAGCAGCTAGTCAACTCCCAGTGAACATGACGACAGGGATGAGGTGACAGAAGTCTCCCAAAAGGGATAGTGTAAATCAACGACCGTGTTACACTGTTACCTGCAGACAGGACATTAATTTGATTAAAAGTCAGCTTCCCGATCTAGGATTGACAGCGACTTGCCATTGATGCAACAAGTACATAGAGGTAAGTATTACAGTTTAGGAGACCATTGACTCTGCCATATGAAAACCATATCTCGATCTGCATCGACGGCAGGTGAGGGCCTGGCACCTGGAATGCTGGAAATCTCCGTACGATATTATGCATGCTCGAGGCAAGGCCATTTGACGGGAGGCACTCACCCTTCCATTTCCCGTATTAAGCGGCGCGGTGCGATATTCAATTCTTCATGAAATGCACATCTCATCAGCACAGCATCGGTGAGTAGAGGTGACGGGAAGCCGTTGGCAACTGCCTGCAAACATGCATGTCTACAGTGCATAAAAGCAATGATTACGATGGAGCACAGGATAGTCAGCCATCGACATGAAGGATCTCGTGGTGAATTGTCAAGATAATCGCAAGCGACAGAAGGGACACCTTATGTGAACGGATGGGGAATGATGAATGGCGAAACCCATCAATACCTCCACAACGCCGTTGGTGATGAGGCCCGCCGGAAAAAAATATTGCCTGGCATCGCCTTTGAGTGTAAATATAAGAGTGGTGCATGATACCATGGTGTTATCCGCTTTATGTTACAACATGATCATGTGTGTTGGGATGGAGAGAAACGGCGATGGCAAGGCGATGGGTTAGGTATTTAAAGACGCACGTCAACCTCCCGAAAGCGCCATAAGGTAGGTCAGGACAATCAAGTGTGCATTCAACAATAGCTATGGCGCACTACCACAACTGCGGGCTCCAGCTTGACGAGTGATGAGATCGATTTGTGTGTGAGGTTGGACAGTGGCTGAGGCTACTGGTTCGGGCGATGTGGCAGTGACCTAAACATGGGAAATGTGGTTTGCATGGTGGCGGTCGTTAACGCAGCACGGGCTCATCGTGAACCAACCATTGCCAGTCGGTGCAGTAAGACGACCCTGGATCTATCGTCGAACAGCCGTGTCTTTCTACTGCTTTTTGCATTGTGAATTCCAAGTCACTTCATTGGGTCACTTTGCAGCCCTCTGAGTTCAAGTTATCTCCTTTGACGCTCTCCTGCTCATCAAGTTCGAACTGGATTCTGAACATCATGTCAGGAGCCGCTTATCGACTAGAAACTCCCCGTTCTCGCCCTCCACCCCCACCACTCCGCCCTCACAATTCCTCGTCAAAGACTAATTCAGTCCTCATTAACAATGGGACCACCCAGACACTCCTTTATGACCTTCCTTCTTCAACTTCCATTGCATCACCTCCGAACAGTCCAACTTATGTGAAAGCTGTACCGTCCTCGCCTTCTTTCCCTAGTGGTAGATCAGGAGGACGCAGACGCGGCCACCCAACTCACCCACCATCCGCCCGAAATCGCTCTACCACACCTCTTGGGATATCCCGAAGTGACCTCGAGAAATTCACTGAATATTGTCGCTCATGGTAGTCAATTTTTTTCGATGGCCTTGACATGTTTTTCATATCGTGCTTAACAGGTACTTCGACCAGGATGAAGCATCTGGCCGTCTGATGACTCAAACCCTGGCCAATGTCCCTCCATCCCAACATGCTCCGTATTCGCGGCTGCAAGCGTCCATTCGCTCCGCTTACCATGCAAGCGTTAACGCCCGACGACAAGCTGAATTCCAAGCACATATCAGCGCTACGCAACCTGGAGCTTCACTGATGCCTCACTCCCGAGCAGACCCGAGCGGTCAAATGGCAAGGAAGGAGCGTTTTGAGCGTTTGGATAGGTTTGTAAGGACATGGTGCACCTTAGGCATGCCAGGGACGAAACCTTTCTTTGAGTCACTGTGGGCAATCATGCGGCTACAGGTGCTCCCAGAACAACTTGGTGGTGCAGGGGGGAACAGAATTCAATGGGAATTTGATGATGCTGTGTTCAAAGAGGCAGCGTATGTCTCTCGATTCATCCAGCGCCAAGCTGAGCCTGATATATATCTCGCACGCTCTCACGCAGTGGAAAAGATTTCATGCTCGAAGCAATCGACGTTCTTAAAGGGGTAAGGCTCATCGCTATTTCTATCTTCAGTGGCTATGTTGCGAATACCAATTCTTCCACAGGTTCTCGCCTTTGAGGAGATGCCTTCTGCAGCTGCCACGGGAGGTTATTGTTCCTATCATCCTTCATCTTCGCATTCCCGAGCCACATCCCAGCCTTTACCGTCCAGCAATGAAGCTCCAGCTTTAAACCCCTCTCCCATTGCCATGGCTAGTCACGGAAAACGTACTCGAGCACCGAGCGATCCATTTTCAGATATACCCGCCCTCTCACACTCCCTGCCATCCGCATCATCTCTTTCCTCCGGTGTGACGATGCCTCCTGTGCCTTCCGCTGCGGAAACCACCGACGGTGGTGTTTCCCCAATTACATCGCCCAATCAAGATGCAGAAGAAGGGGAGCTATTACCTCCACTCCGATCTGAGTTTGCAATGGAGGAATCTGATGATGATTCTCATTTGCGAATATGGACCGCCCCGGATCTTGTTAACCCGGAGTATCTGTCGTTACTAACCGTTTTCCCCTCCTTCATTACCCGACGACCGTTGCCACGTTTTCGCATCTCTTCGCATCCACGAGCTCCCGATATTGAAGAGGCCGAGGAAGAGAGAGGGGAAGGCAAGGAAATTCGTTGCGGCACTGGCTCAATGTGGATCAGCTCTAAGCAGCGCAGTGACGGGTATAAAGGAGGGTGGTGGACGAGGTTCGTCCTATGGTGGCGAAGACTGTTATGCTAGTATACGCTGAGCTGCTGTCTGCGACTCTGCGTGGAACTTCAAGATACATATTGGACATATGTAACACTCTTTTGTTTGTGACTTGCATTTCACATGTAGATCCGTACATATATACCTTCGTAGATCGATGTTGTCGGATTGCATATGCACAGACGTTGTCAGCCACATCCCTGGCACTTGTACCGCTGACTGCTTCGCATTGTCTTGGGTCGCAATTGTTCATTGCAGGTGCAATTACAAAAGGCGGTGCGAGACTATAATTTGATTGGTGGTTGGTCCCAGAAAACAATTGGCGGTTCACAATAATTGGTTCACAGTGCAGTCAATCACGGTACTGCCATTGTACCGACCGCCCACCGGGACCTTCGTATATTTGGATAACGGCAACCGATCGCGAACACCGGGACCGTATACGTCCACGTACTTACCGATTGCGCGCCCGATGTACATACGTGTACTGTCCACTGTGGGATACTGCAGGGATCCACCACTCAAGACGCCCTGGAAGACTTCTGATCTTCTGTGGAACGCGTACCATCCAGCACGCCATTTGATGAAGTACTATCTTGCTTCGATAGCGACTTGACAATTGCCGGACACCATTGCTTGCGATCCATCATTCATTGTCCCCGGATTTGCTCCCGAAATTACTCATTTCGAATAATTGCAGGCATGTATCGTGAGATGGACTAGTGGTACTGACAACTAATTGTGAGATAGGTATTATTATGCGCTGTATGCTGCTCCAATCATGGTGTTGGATTAGACTTGACTCTTACACACGTCGGGTGCTCTCAGCTTCTCCATAGCCGATATCGACCACGCGGTTTAAAGTATGCAATGTTGGAGGTTCGTGGAACATTCGAATCAAGAGTCGTTGAGAAAATGGTGGGTGCAAAGTGGTGGGGGCCATATGTCAGACAATCTTATCTATTTCTCCCTTGACTTATCTTGTCTTTCTCGCTTCTCATACTTACTGCACGCAGGCTCAGAGCGAGCCGGTATATCCTATCGCTCCAACTCGGAGTCTGCAAGGGTTGCGCGACATACGGTGTCCTAAATGTCAAATCCCAATTCCCGACCTTGGAGTCGCATACCACACGCCCTCCCTAATTTCGTCAACCGCTTATTCCCCCCCTCCAGCTCAACTGCTATCGCTGGAAATAGAGGTAAGTTCAATAGAGTTCTCTGTCAGCGGCAGTAATGGACAGGCACTCAAGCTTCCACCACGTGAAGACACGGTATTTAGGGAATCGCAGCATTCCCAAGGTCCTGCTCCGGCGGTGAGCGAGACAGGCCCGATCCCATGTTCATTTTGGGTAAAAGAATTCTCAGCGAACCAGCCTTGTGGAGACACTCGTGGAATTCTCTAGGGGTCACGGGTTTCTCCTGACATGTTCTTTGATTGTTTACCAGTTTCTGGACGTGACACTCATGCTGCAGTCTGCTTCGAGTTTCACAGCGGCTTGACAACACCTGCCTTCTGTCCTCCACGTCTCTGCTTACAGACGAGTACTTGGATCCTGGAACGAAGCTGTTCTTCAGGGGATGTCAACTGTGCTCGACAACATCGGTCGAAAAACTTTCGCTCCATCGCTCTCAATCCTTCATCCATGCCTATTACTGTTCACCACTGCACACGATGGCCAGCCTCCCATAGCCTCGTCCATTTCCAAAACTGAGCCGTATCGCGATCGATCTGAAAAATCACGCGGGTGCACATGCGAGCTCTACGGCCGATCTGATTATTATTATGCTTAGTGATGCCGTGACGCGTTCGTCGTGCACGTTGTATCCAGTACTTCGAGGCATGTGTGCTAGAACAGTGTATGCATCGACACTGATAGGCTATGGTATTGACAGATCTGACATAAACTTTCATAAACGTTGCCCGCTTTCCAGGAAATCCAATCACGCGTCGACCTCGAATGTCGAGACTTTGGCCACCCGGGCGTTACCCACAAATCCGAAGCGTCCAGTCTAATTGCAATCCCCTGCCTTCGTCATTTCTTTTATCTAAAGGGACAGATTAAACACTAATCAATCATCAATGCGAGCGCGGTCTGTTGACATGTGTAGAGCCCTCTGCTTCGAAGCGTTCCGTTCGGTACGCTATTGCGATGTGTGGTTATTTCGCGACTTCTCAGACCTAGCAAGTACTCTCGTCGGCAATGGGCAGGCCGTATTGATATTATTAACCTGGTTAAACTGCTTTAAACAGTAAGAAACTGCCAGTGCTAGTGGTAGCATCACGGCCGCCTCTGTCAGGTGCTTCTCCCATCTATATTTTCGCGCCATGATGCTCATACCTATATAGGTTAGCTCTCTCCATCCTTCGCTCGCGTGCATTCCGGATTAAGGTTTCCAAAAACAAGCTAATTTAGCTCCACAAACTTGCAGCATTTGCGGAATGGCGCAATGATGCTCTACTAGTATGTTAGCTATTCGAATAAGACCATGAATATCCTCTTGCGTTGCGAAGAACGAATCATGTTTATTTGGGGTGCTGAGTACTAGTCTAAGATTTCACGTTACGCCCCCCCCCTGCTATGTACACGAGGCGTAAAAAAAAAATTGGACTATTGCGCCAGGGTGGCAAGGTTTTGCGACAACCTGATTCCCCCCGAGGCATCTGTTCTCAGCGCCCACCCCTGCAGGGCCATCTGAATGTCGCCACGTATATAGAGTTGACAGGCAGGGACAAGTGTCTTTCCAAATAATGAAAAATCCAATACGTCGTCGTCGGCTGTGGTATATGTCTCACAGGGGTTTGTTTGGAAGTAGATCCAGCAAGGAAACTCGAATCATAATGGTCGCGAGCACGATTGACATGAATGACAGGTTGTCGGAGCCCTTGAACTCTTTCGGCCATGTAATACTAGAACGTGAAGGCCAGTGAGACTTTCATGGAACTAATAGAATCTTGTAACCGATGGATCTGGGGCGACGAAGGTAAGAAGGGACATGGCATAACGACAGGGAACATGTCAATATATTCGCAATATTCCGCCAGTATGGGTACATACATGGCGAGAAACTCCCCCTACCACACAAAGTGGCCTTCGAAAGCCTTCAAGTGAAGCCAAGTCATGTAGGCGGAGCCACAGACAAACACAGGTGCTTCGTTATACGGCCCCCCTCTCGCAAATAGAATCAGAGGAGTACAAGCACAGGAATGCAAATAAGGATATGGGGGAGCACCAGAAGGGAGAAAAAAATACTATGGAGGTCGCCGAGCTTTGAGGGCGGCAATAACCGTATCCTTAACACGGGAGTTCTCTTCTGATCTGCAGAAGGGAAGTCGACATCAGTGTGGCAATTGTCGCTGGGCAGGGTGATGGTGGGAGACTCACTGTTGCAATTTCTCCCTAAGCGCATCCAGTTCTACCGACAAGGCTGCGATGCGTTTCTTCTTGGCTTCATCAGCAAGAGCAAGCGCGTGTTTTTGTCGGTCCAGTTTTTCGATGTATTTTGCTGCGTCCAGTTGCTCGAGCGAGTGCATATATGCCTGTAATGCCTGGATCGGCTCTTTTATCCCAGCCACGTTTGCTGCGATTTGATCGGTGGCGCTGGGCGATCCTTCAGAGTCCAGCGACGTGCGGGGGGCGCGTGCCAAACGTGGTAAGGTATTACACTCCTGAGCTTGAGATTGAGATGGAGCCACGGCTTGGCGAGCAGAAGTCTCGAGGAAAGGATTTTCCTAAAGAAAGCAAATCAAATCCAACAGAAATGCTGGGTTCCAAATCGACCAACGTACCTCGTCTTCTTCCATAACCCGTTCCCACTGGAGGTTAGCGCGTTCCTTGCCTTCGTGCCCCGTCGGAGTGCTCGGCTCGGGTCTTGTACTCCCGCTTGGTTCATAGGGATATGCCTGAGCGGGGCGTGTGCGGCGTTGAGTAGTCTGCGGTGGCGTAAGCAGCAAAGAACTGGGGTCCTCCATGCCATTTCCGTTGGCGTTAAGAAGAGGGGATAGACGGCGATTCTTGGGAGTCGACGGTTCGACCACGGGTACATTAGAATCTTGACTGGGGGGTAAACCCAGGAAGCTGTAACGTACATGTGTAGGCGTCGCATGCGGGAGCTCTCTGTCCCAGTCAATCTCCGTGCTTGCTTGCGAGGACGGGTAGGGGGGGGACAAAGAAGGAATAGAAGCTTCTCGGGTGTGTACACGCGATGATGAAGATGGAGATGGCGCGGGAGGGCGGTCTGAGCGGAGAATGACGAGCGTGCGTGGACGGGCGTTTGAGATTCGTTCCGAGTCAGGGGTGTCCTTTGACCCTTGGCTGACCGCAGGCCTGCTTCAATATCCTGAAGCCGCTTTTTCTTGCCGGGAGTCTCAAGAATGGAAGGCGAGGACGTAAAATTCTTCTGGGAGTTGGGTTCGGGTGTGTTTGGCCATCTGGATGGTCCGGCTTGAGGGAGCTGGGAAGACGGACCGGGAGTCGACGACTGCGCCGATACCCGTGGAGCAGGCATGACTTTATTAATTTCCGCTAAGCCCGCTTCGATATCCTCAAGACGTTTCCTCTTGCTGGGTGACAAGGGGGAAGCCGTAGAGCTCTTGTGAGGGCTACTTTGGGACGACATTGTGCTTCTTGTTGCATCGGCTGGCGCGCGCTGCGAAGATGCGAGAGTAGACGAGCTTGTTGTTTGATATCGAGAAGGAGAATGGATTTCTTTGCGCCGAAACATCGGGTCGTCGGCCCAGTCTGATAGAGGGGGACATCAGATCAGAACTTGGAACAAATGGTTGTGTAACGAACAGAAGAATTTGCACCGCTCGCTTAAAGGTCTACTGCAGCAATAGAATTCGCTGTCCAATTTGTGAGACTGGTTGGGTGCTGCACAGTGATGTGTACAGGGGCACGAAGTTGGTTCGACTTACCGATTCGGGTTACTGGCAGTGTGACTTGTGCGTCTTGCGGCTTGTTCACCGTGCTGGCAGCGCACTATTCCGTCACCGCCGAGAGGATTTGTTGACTGAGTCAGAGGTTGTGTCGAGGACATTCAGTACATCGAAAGAAAAATGCAACTTGAATGAAGGCGGTCGAGCTATAGGTCGTCGAGTAATCACGTGACTGCTAGACCCATCGTCATCTTTTAAATTACTTGGTATCTGATTCCTATGTCACTCGTTTCGACGATGAGTACAGCGACAGCCACAACAATAACCAGAGAAATGGCACCGACAGGACAAGGGTCGTCGATCGCCGTGAGAACAAGATACATACCACCTGCTGAACCCACGCTGCCAGCTCTTGGCCTCCAGATCACAAGCCTCGTGGACTCTTACATGTTATGGATCGGTGTCACAGGAGAGCCACCTGAGACCGTTCAAAATGCGCCTAGGTCTGGAACCCTCTGCAGAGACTGGGCATGTGCTATGCCATCTGGGCACACGGTGAGTAGTCGATCCAAGGCTTGGTTTCGTAAATTTAACTAGCTGCCGCTTCCATCCCAAAAATACGTATAGGGCCCAGGACCGGCTACCTCTTTGTTTCGCTCATCGGGATCTGATATTGCGTTGTCGATGGCGCAGCGACTTGGTGGGTCGTTTTTTGATGAAGTCGTTACGGTAAAAGTGATTGATATCTACGATGGGACCGATGATAGCAAGGAGGTTTCGCAAGCAAATATTTTTGTCAGTCGATATACCGCCTGCCTATCTCACAGCGGCGGAAGGATCCCGCATTTTACTTGAGGCAGAAAAGGGGATTGTCGAAATGCTCAAGGCAATAGATCTAGAATCGGCAACGTGACAGTATTTTTGATTTGTGCTCTTCCTCAACGACTTGCGTGCATAACGTTTGACATCGGTACGGTATGGAAGTTCTGTCCGTAATAATTTCTGTGGCATCGTCTACCGAATCGAATAGCAGGCGGACGGAAAGCGACGCCCACCCTGCTCACCCGAGTATTGGTTCGGGGGTGTGCGCAACTCCTGGCAGTGGTACCATTAGCCATGTAATGCATGTAGAATTATTGACATTGAACATTTGTTGGCATGGCTGAAGGTGAAGCAGCAGATGCAGATGCTGTACATACCTTAGCTAGGACTAAGTAGTTACTGGAATCACTTGTGGAGGGGAAAGATCGATTGCCGACCCTTAACCCCTCTGAGAGCGTGTGTCATTCTGCGGCATTCGCCACCTTGGCGCTACACTCTGTGCTGGCTTCACTGCTCCCTTGATTTCTTCACTCGTCGTTCTCAACGTCGTCGTCGTCGACCTAGCTTTTTTTTCGTCCTGAGCTTTACCTCGGAGACCCACGAGTCAACGACAGCAGAGCGCTCATTGAGCCTGCAATATTACTGACGACCGTGCATTAGCATGTCGGAACCCGAACTGGCCTACATGACCAACGCAAACGACGACTTTGATCTCCCTCGTTGGCAAACTCAGGCTCATCTTGAACCTCTGTCTTCTTCTGCTCAGGCTGCACAAGCTGCCGCCAGGGTCGCCTACTTGTACCCTTCCGTACCTCCTCCGCCCCCGCCGCAGTCCCTCACCAACAATAACTCACAGCGATTACAACAGATTCACCAGTCTCCTGGCTCTTCCAGACAGCCACGTATCGCCCATCTCCTCGATCAAGATCACCAGCAGAACCTATCCCCTTCCTCATATCTCTCGGGTGCTCTCAACCAGCTCTCTAGAAGCGCATCACTAGGCGCAAGTGCATCTGTTGGTGGATCGTCAAGGAACCGTCGTCATCATCAGCCAGACGATCTGGAGGGTGCTTTCAACGTCGATAACCAGTCTTCCAGCTCAAGACACATGGCTCCGCCACAACAACCACCACCTTCCCATTCGCTTTATCCGTCTGGCGTCGCTTTTCACCAAGGACATGCAATGGCCTCCGCCACCACAGCTAATAATAACGTATCTGCAAGCGCTCCTGCACCTGAGCCGTACTCCGACATGTACTACAACGGCACAGGTGGGAATATTCCGAAGCGGTCGCATCCACAGCAAGATCCTACCACTCCCTCTGGTCGATCGCCTATGCGAGCAGGTAATGCCCTCTTAGACCCCTACCAGCAGCAGGCGCGGTACTCCCCCTCGACTACACCTTCGTATCTTTACGGGTCATCGTCTGATGCGCAAAGAGGCAATCCGTCAGCGAATTATCAGTCACATTCGCGGAATCATTCGCAATCCAAGGGAGATACGTCGACATCACCAATACCGACGCCATTCTCTCCACAAAGCGCAGCTCAGGCGGCGTATGCCGGTTATGCGATGGACTCTTCCAGTCCCCAACCTCCATCACACCAAAATCAAACCCATCTGTCGGCCCAGCCAACGGTCAAAAACTCCATCTCGTCCCCCAGCACCCCCCTGTCTTTTGCTCATTCGCAAAGTCCGGCGAACCAATACTATCCACAGGACCAACCCATGGTCGTGGACGCTGTGCCACAGCACCGTCGTCGTGCCTCCGGCTTTAGGAGAGTCCGTGATAATCGCGATTTGAGACCTTACGTAAATAACCAACCCACGGGGAGGCGAGTGGACAGCAATGGGACAGTTTTATCGGTATGCACCCGCTTTTGTGATGAGCTCCTTTCGCGTGTTGCTGATGATGGACCGTCGTTTTGTTGCTATCAGCCTCTGCGGCAATTGACCACTCACATCGTTGACACGTATCATATCTGCAATCCCCAGTTCCGATACGAGTCAACCCATAATCCCCGGCGGGTCCTCACGAAGCCAAGTAAACCCTCTCACAACGACGGTTACGACAATGAGGATTATGACTATATTCTCTATGTCAATGACTGGCTAGGCAGTGAGGATGGACACAAGTGCGTTCAAGCGTTGTTGGTCTTGTCTTTCAGCTTCTAACCCTTAACAGCCGTTACCTCATTCTGGATATCCTGGGTCAAGGAACGTTCGGTCAGGTGGTCAAGTGCCAAAACATGAAGAGCAATGAGATCGTTGCCGTCAAGGTTGTGAAGAACAAACCGGCATACTTCAATCAAAGTATGATGGAGGTAACGATACTGGAACTAGTACGTACTACCTCGTGATCTCAGTTCTGGGTGCCAGCATCTGAACGTGCATCAGCTAAACAATCAATGTGATCCAACGGATGAGCATCACATACTGCGGTTGCGGGATTCCTTTATCCACCGAAACCATCTTTGTCTTGTTTTCGAACTGCTTTCTTCCAATCTTTACGAACTCATCAAACAAAACCAATTCCAAGGCCTGAGCACGCAACTCGTCAAAGTGTTTACCGCTCAACTATTGGATGCCCTAACAGTGCTAAAGGATGCACGGTTGATCCACTGCGATCTCAAGCCAGAAAACATCCTTCTCAAGTCGTACGTCACAATTACCATACTTACTCCTTCTCTTCTTACCAGTTGGGTCCCATTACCCACCAAACTTTACCACATGCAGGCTTCAATCACCGCAAATCAAAGTGATTGACTTCGGGTCGGCATGTCACGAACGACAAACTGTGTATACGTACATCCAGTCAAGGTTCTACCGATCGCCGGAAGTTATCCTCGGTATTCCTTACACAGCTTCGATTGACATGTGGTCTTTGGGTTGCATTGCCGTGGAACTGTTCTTGGGGCTACCACTGTTCCCCGGAACGAGCGAGTATAATCAGATCACTCGGATAGTCGAAATGCTTGGGTGTGTAGCGTTCCCTTTCGTTGGGCTTCCTTGCGTATTCCCTTTAGCCCCTACCGCGGCGCGAATCGACACCGAGTCGACAGAATAGCTAATGAAATTTCAAACGCAGGATGCCTCCGGCGTACATGCTGGACATGGGGAAGCAAACCAAACAATTCTTCGACTCGCACGTAGATGTATATGGTCAAAAGAAGTACCGCCTCAAGAGCCTTGAACAGTACTCGCGAGAACACAACACGAATGAGCAGCCCGGAAAACAGTACTTCAAGGCGACGACTTTACCGGAGATCATTAATACTGCGCCGATGCCGACGTTCAAATCCTCGTCTCGGCAAGGCCACGAGATGGAGAAAGGTACGTTTCGTGTCTTTTACATTCATTTGTCCTTCTTGCCTCCGTGCTGGTTATGGGCGCAAATGGCTGTGGGACACTATTCCACCCTCTTACGATGACCTCGCGAGATCGGCACGAGACTGACATCACAATAGAATTGAATAACCGCGCATCGTTCATCGATTTCTGTCAGGGTTTACTCAACCTGAACCCGATCGAGCGATGGTCTCCACCGCAGGCCAGAATGCATCCTTTCATCACTGGTGAAAAGTTCACAAAGCCATTCCAGGTAAGTCAGTTTACCATAGTTGTCCCCTGCACATTCCTGGTTTATCCTCCAATTTTGGTTTTCGGACTTTTTTCCCATCTCAAACCTTGGCGCCACATCTGACAATGAACACTCAGCCCAATGGACATACCCCTCAAATAGCGTCCCCGACCACCTCAGGATCTGACTCGAAGCGGCCGTACGGTGGTCTTGTCCCTTCGCAGCCGAAAGGCACCAGGGCATACCAAGATGCGGCGTCATACAACCAGCACCTGGCCCAACACCAAGCCTATACAGCTCAGGCTCAAGCGGCGTCCCAAGCTGCCAACAACGTCTTCCGCAACCCCTACGTCACACCTCAACAGGCAACCACGGGACAGCAGCAACCACAGGGACAGCAATCGCAGCCGCAGCCACAGCCGCAGCCTGCTGCTTACCATGTTACAGCAGACGCTGCGCCATCGACGTATCAGGCCCAACAGCCTGCCCCACCCCCGCCGCCTCCTCAACAGACGCAGCACCAGTACTCATCATCACAACCTGCCCCTAACACGCAGATGGCGGGTCAGCTGGGCATGCAAGGAGGTGCTTCTGGCTATCCTCCTGGTGCGGCTAGCTTGAACGTCGCTGGCTTGCTCAACCCAAATCCGCCCGCTGGTACCTCTCCGTCGTCCTACTACCCCAATGCAAACCCCCACGCACATGGGCGTGCCCGCGCCAACACGATCAACCACAACGACGTCATCCCGCCCGCACTCGCCCGGTTGCAACACATGAACCAGGACGTGATCGCTGGGCGGAACGCCCTGACGCCCGTCCTCAACCGGGACGATGCGATGCGCGAATGGGAGCGGAGACAGGCGGGGAAACCAACTGCCGCGCAGCCGTATCCCCAGCTCGAGTACCTCCAGCAGCAGGCTGAGCTCGCAGCGTCCGGTGGTCTAGCTGCGTGGTCCAGCGGCAGCGCCACGAGGTATCAAGCGCCGCCGTCGAAGCTGTCGCAGTCGTACCATCCAACAATCATCGTGGATGACGACAGCAGACGGGAGACGGTCATGTCGAACGTGCGGTCGGCGGCGCGGGCTGATGCGGGGAATAGTACGGGGTATAACCCCGCTGCCATGGTGACGAGCCCGACGCAGGCATATGCACCTAGTCTCAGTGCTGGTGGGGGCGGGGTGGCAGGTGTCGGAGCGGGAGGCGGTGCAGGTGCAGGCAGGTACCAATATGCGCAACAGCAGACGCCGAACTCGCCTTTCGATCCACTGGGCCAGCGGACGGACATCGGGACGCTGTATGTGCCCATGCAGCCTGACCAGTACCAGTCGTACGCTGCTGGAACTGCGGGAGGCGGCCCGCCTGGGACCTCTGCGCGAGGTCCAGCCTGCACAAGGTCCGCAGGGTGGACAGGCGCAGTCGTTTTATGGTGGGAGCGTTGCTTCTGCTGTACAAAGCTCGGCGGCACCGCCTGCTGCCGTTCAACAGCGGAACCCATTTTCGAATGATGGAGGTAGCACGAAGGAGGCGAGGAGGCTGAGCGGAATGGACCTTTGGTCACGATGAAGAACGAATGGTGCATTTCTTTCTTTCTTCTGCGAACATTGTTGATCGATTGACGATATCCCGCGGTTTGTTTTTACCCGTGCCTTCCCTCTTGTTCCAAAGGCTCGTCCTTTCCTCATCCAACGCTGAACGACGTCGCTGCTCTCCCGTGTTTCATTCCTACTGAATGTGCTATAACTTGTGTTGTTGAATCCTCGCTGTTTCTTTCATCTTTACTACCTTTTTTTTTACTCGAATCTTGCAAGTCAACTACCCAATTCTCCATTTACAAGACATCTTTATGGTTCCATTTGACCCCTCTCTCTCTTTCTCTCTCTGTCGCAATCATGCAACCCCTCAAAGTGCTAATTTTATCAATCTCATCGAGCAGAAACACTACTGGGATTACAAATTGACTTGCATTGCGATTTGTGATATGTCATACCTTCTCTCGAAAGCTCCTTGGTTGTACAAAAACGATTCTAGATCTACAACGCATCTCTCATTCTCGTCCCGCGCGATCAGGGCTGGGTATCAAATGACTCCGTCTTGGCGTACTTGTTGAACTTCTCCTCGACCTCCCAGGCACCGCTCCAGTACTCGACGTTGCATTTGAGACGCGAGTGGTCTTCGCCCTTTGAGATCTCGTCTGCGATTTTGCGTTCGAGGCCGCGGAAACGTCTGCAGAAGACGATGTCTTGGCTGGCGTGGGTGAGGTGAGTGAGGTGAGTGAGGTAAGGACGGTGTCAGCGTGATTGGGATGAAGCGTCAGGGAGAATCAGGACGAGCACACGCACCTCGTCATGCGCAAGACGGCACAGAAATCGTTGGAGCCGTCGCCGACGTACATGACGCGGTCGAAGTGCACGCCCTTCTCGCGCTGTCTGTCTAAATACTCTACCAGTTCCTTGCCTGTATCGTGCATGCATCCGTCCATTCAGTTCGTGCGTTGTGTTTTAGAGCAGCAACGGAGAGCGGGGGAAGTTGAGCGAGCGTACCTTTGCACATGTTGTCTTCGCAGCCGACTTGGCAGCCGTGGGGTGGGTCGTTGGGCCCGACGCGCTTGCGCAGGACCAGGAGGTCTGGGGAGGTGGGGACGGTGAAGTCGGCGGGGTTGGTTACGATCTCGTCGAAGCAGCTTCGGATCGCTTGGTGCTGTGGCCGCATGGCACGTCGATAGATTGGACGGGGACGCGACACGAGGGTGATGTGATTTGGTGTGGTAAGAGAGGAGGAGCAAAGGACGAGGATGGGGGAGACTTACTTGGAGGATAGTTTCGATGAAGAATCTGTTCGCGTTGGAGAGGACGAAGAGGGTCGTCGCGACCGGGGTCGAGGGATCTTTGAGCATCTCGATGCCGCGTTTCATGGCGGGGTGCTACGGCGCGGTTGTCAGCCACACGTCTGCGCCGAGAGTGTGACCCGCACTCACGAAGGGCATCTTTCTGAGGGCGCCCTCGATATCGGTCCGCGTGACGCCGCGCGCGTCGTGAGCCAGCTCGCGCAGACACTCGGCGCTGGGAGATTGTGGGTGTGAATGAGCGTGGCTGCAATGGTTGATCGAGGAGAACTCGGATGGCTCACACAAGCTCGGTCCATTGGACGGCATCGTTTGGATCTCTCGAGCGGTCCCTCATTTTCCTGCGGATATCCGGCGCGAGGACCTCGAAGAGCCAGCGATCCGAGTCCTGGTCTGCCATGGACCTAGATTCAACGAGGTCAGTCGGGAGTCGGGATGGGGTCACAGTCATGGTACGGTGACTGACCAGTCGAAATCGAATACGACGAGCTGTCTTTTCGTCTGTGGGGACATGGTCACGGTATGGATGTAGTGTTACTGCTGCAGCGAAGCAA
Source organism: Melanogaster broomeanus (assembly GCA_014904935.1). Lineage (NCBI taxonomy): Eukaryota > Fungi > Basidiomycota > Agaricomycetes > Boletales > Melanogastraceae > Melanogaster > Melanogaster broomeanus. Next base: position 15,195 of record MU123840.1, on the reverse strand, counting down.
TACTAGTTCTCGTGCTTGTATCGCTCTGCCATCACTGATCAGCTATTTTTTCGGATTGATATGATCTGTTGCTCGAAGCTGTGCCGCGGGTATTGAAAACGACTATACAGTAGCTATAACCAAGTACAGTAATATAGTACGATGTATGTAGTAACATTGTAGTCCTTTCCTTACGCCACATGCCATCCGTCGTCTGCATCGCTAGAGCGTCCTACAAAAAGCAACCCGGATCACTCGAGCTCACGGACACTCATCTGCAATGGACTCAGGATGGTAAAAAGGTCCCATCAGTGCGTGTACCCCACCTCGACGCTGCCTGTAAGTAACACACATACACCCTACACACGTCCACCCATGCTTATTGCATCAACAGCCCTTTTCTGTAGCAAAGAAGGTGCAGCCCAGGTCCGTCTGAAGCTTGGCCTCGTGAACGACGATGTTGGCCACAACTTCACCTTCACTGCCGACCCTCAGGGGGTCGCCTATTCCGAGCGGGAGACGTTCAAGATGGAGCTCACAAACATCATCAGTCGGAACCGAGCCAGTGGTCTATTGGCTCCTTCACCTGCCGGCACGACCGCACCTACCCCAGCAACCGCGGTCTCAAAACGACCCATCACAGCCGCGTCATCGCTCTCGCCGTCCAAACCCGCTACCCCTGCCACCCATCCAGCGTCGAGAGCTTCGACGTCGCGTGCCACGTCTGTAGCGAGCGATGGGAGGACCCCTATTGCGTCTGGACAGGATGCGACCAAAGATTTTAGGCTGAGGAAAAAGGTGTTGTTGGCGAATCAGGAGTTGTTGGCGCTGCACAAGGAACTTGTCATGGGTGGGCAGATCACGGAGGCTGAGTTTTGGGAGGGAAGAGAGGTGGGTATCCTTGGTTTGCTATCATGTCAACCCAATCCCATTTTTCGTCATTATAATGACACTGACAACGCACCTTTTGCTTTCCCTCTTTCCCCTCCATGAACTACGCATGCTCTTTGAATGGACGTAGCATCTCCTCCTTGCCGAGGCAGCAACAGAAAACCAAAAACGCGGTCGTCCAGGCCAACTCGTAGATCCCCGCCCACAAACCGTGGAAGGCGGAGAAGTCAAAATCGTCATTACACCTCAGCTCGTACACGACATATTCGAAGAATTTCCTGTCGTCGCGAAAGCGTATAATGATAATGTGCCTAATAAGGTGATGCCCTTACTCATACACGCCCTCGTATACTGACTCGGGGCCGACGTCTTGTGTGGTCGGGTTCTCCATAGCTCTCTGAAGCAGAGTTCTGGAAACGATACTTTCAGAGTAAACTGTTCAACGCGCATCGAGCATCTATACGGTCTTCAACGACGCAGCACGTTGTCAAAGAGGACCCTATCTTCGACAAGTATCTCGAGAAGGACGACGATGGTCAGTTCCTCCACATTCTACCACCCCTTCACAGCATGACGCTTATGATGGCGCGGTACAGAACTGGAACCGAGACGACCCAGGGAAGAGGTGTTAGATCTGTTTATCAATCTTGGGGCCACGCTCGAGGATCATGGGGAGGTAGGCTCATCACCTCCACTTACGTTCTGTTCTCCATATACCGTGCATACACGTAGACGGGAAACGAGAGAGATGTCACTATGCAAGCAGGGCGTCAACGCGGTGCACTTCCGCTCATACGTAAATTTAACGAGCATTCGGAGAGGTTACTGAATTCTGCTTTGTGAGTTTCCTCCCTTCTTTCCTTCTTTTTCTTTCGATCGCCGTCTCTCGGGTATTGTAATGTCTTCTCTTCCCTACGTGCACATGGCTTCTAGTGCATTGCGTATCGTCTCTCCATTCACATGACATATCCTTCTCTAGTACACCATATTTATCGCTGTTTTTCTACTCTCACTATATTCTCATATCGTTTGTGTTTACTAGGGGCGAAGCACCACCTGGTAAACGACGACGGATAGATGGCGGGGACGCCCAGGTACGTCCTGTTCCCTCTCTAACGATACTTTCTCCACCCACACCCACACCCACTTCCTCCCCTCCCGCCACAGAACCCCTTCTCTCAAATCGAATACGACGACCTTCAAGACCACGAATCCTTCTCTGGTGTCCTCCTCGAGATGCAGGATCGGCAACGGTATTTCGAGGGTCAGTTGGGGAGGGTTGCGGGTGCGGGTGGAGGAGAGGAACAGAGGGAGGCGGTGGACGTGCGGAGCGCGTTTGCAGGTCTGAGGTCTGGGTTGGGTGGATGGGAGGGGAGGTTTAGTCAGGTGAGTTGGTTTCTGGGTGGGTGTGGGTGGACGCTCGGTAGCACTAATACCGAACGCGTTTCGTCGGAATTGGCAGCTACGGGTTGAGAAAAGATCAGGTGACGCGGCGTTGTTGGCCATGACGCAGAATGTGGCTTCTCGGTTGGATATGAAGACCAAGAAATGTAAGTGGGCGCGGCCTTTCTGATTTGTTCGTGGCTTACTCTTCAACCTGGCTGGCCTAACACGCATACATTGCGCCTGTCCTACGGTACTCCTACCCAACGACGCTTATCTGACACTTGCCACCCGTCCACCCGCCCGTCCACCTCCCAACAGCCGACTTCCCCCCCGACCTATTCCGCCAACTCACGACGTGTCAAACGGCCGCCAACGAGTTCCTCCGCCAATTCTGGACGTCTCTCTATCCCCCTCCCTCCGATCTCCCCCTCCCGTCCACATCTTCCCCATCGGTCACACCGGCCCAGAGGTTGGCAAAAGCAGGCAAGATGGCTGGGTATCTGGGCAAGACGCACGAGAAAGTCGATGCGCTCGTGAGGGCTGCCGGCGTGGAAGGAGTGGATGGGACGAGGGTTGCTGTTGTGAGTTTTTGGTCGTTTTTTTTTGGTCGTGTTGTGCTTCCTTTCTTTCGCTGTTTCGCTGTTTCGCTGTTTTCGTTCTTCTGCTCTTTCTTTCTACACACCTCCTTCCACTTCCACTACACTTTCCTTTCTTCCCCGTGCTGCGCTAACTTACATGTGACATGAAATGCAGGCTATGAAACCGACTCTGGACGCTGTCGACCATGCGCTGGCGTTTTATCGTGCCAGAAGCGCTGCTGTGGGCGGTGCTGGGGGGAAAGCTGGTTTCAAGGCCGTCTGAAAGGGAACGTCGAACGTGTTGCTGCGGCGGAGTGTACGATGCCACTTCTCGTCGCTTCCTCGGCCTCCCTCGTACCCCGCTCCGGCCCACCCCGCCCACCTCTTCTTGTCACGTAATGTAACAACGATCACTTCACGCACCACGCACCAACGACCCTCGATGCACGGCAAATCGACTCGCATATAGAGTACACCACGGGGACTCCATCCGTTCACTCGCTCATTCATTGACCACCACATTGATTGTATTGCAGATACTAATACTATATATGTATACAGTTACATTGACCTCGCGATTACTCTACGTTGGTGTTCCGCGGAACATCGATTATTTTAATTTGAATCGTTGGGTTGTTCTGCAACAAGCAACAGCGGATGGTGTGAAGAGATTGTTGTTGTTGCAGAGATGTGAGAGTCTAGCAGATGCGTGGAATATTCAAATAAGTGTCCCATACCTTTGATAGAGCGGCCGAACCGCCCGAAAGCAGGGCAAAACATATACAAACATGATGTACTCCGGTATGGTGGCACTGGGTGGCTTGAAGGCTTGGCCTAACAAATCTAATTATCTAACTTATCAATTTCATCATATCTTGATTCTCATAGGCACCCATGGCATCTTCAGCTGATCCAGGAGTCAAAGTGCAATGACAACAGATCAGCTTAGCCCTTGCAGAAGCTCTCAAGTTGATCGAGAAACTTCCACAATCACTTCCTCTCAGGACTGCTGAAGGTTCTATTGCAGAAAACTTTGGTAGCTTCAACATTGATGATGAGGAAGGTCCATTCTTTACTGTCAATTGTGCCTGGGAGAGGACTTTTCAGACAACAGGGGAAGCAGCTATAACCTGAGGACAGTATGGCATAAAGCTTGTCCATGACTTCTTACTCCATTTTTTGCATATTCCTGGTATAGAAGCTCATGGAAGCTTGAATCTAATGCTTGGGCGGGTGCATCAGCTAACAACAATGCTTCAGAAATTGTTTGTAAACAGATCTTTTGGATAAATGTAATTGTCTCGACTGCTAATTAAAATTTCAGAATTGCCCCAGTGGTTATGAAAGCCAAGAACACTGGCAATGGTAGTAGCCTCAAGATCAAGCTGACAAAGAATTCCAACAAGGGAACTTCCTCGAACAAGCAAGCCACTCAACAAGGTCTGTGATAGAATATAAGTCTTGATTTAAGCTGATGTTGGGACGTAGATGACGACACAGTGGCAGATCCCAATTATGAGCCCCCACAACAAGATCCCCCATCACCAACAATTACCAACTACAGAGATGATGATCATGGTGAGGCAGCATGTGAACAAGTTAATGTTGTTAAGATATCATCGTTATTCTCACTGGGAATTTTTGTCATTTAAATTAATGTGTTGGTTATCAGACAGGAAAGAAGCCAGTGAGACACAAGAGAAAGGGAACTATGGCTAGCATGGATCCACCGAAGGTAAAAAAACCAAAAGAGGACCAGAAAGTGGATCTTCGGGAAGTGATGGTGATGATGTGAGCGAGGTTGAGAAATTGTCCAATAGAGCTGGCCATGAGTGAAAGAAAGGGTGCTGGGCCTTCACTCATTTTGTCACTTCAGGTTACCCCCAGACATAGGCTCTTAGCCTATTGTGCCAAGGGGCATCCCCAAGGCAAAATGTGATTTTTCAGAATGTGTGGGAGAGTGTATTTTAGGGGTTTTGGGAAAGTGTGGGTGTCACATGGGATGCCCAAATATTTTGGAACACCCAGGGATAGTTTGGGTTTCCGGACGACCTATGGGGGTGTCAGGGGTCCTTGTTTGGGACTTCCAAAAATCCCCAAAAAAATCCAAAAAAATAAAAAACACATTTCAGCAAGCTGTAATGTTGCTCAGAGTCCCTGCTGCAGAACTGGGTGAAGCATTAACCCACAAAATGAGCTACATACACAAGGAGTTATTCACTGTGCTCTTGAATGTGAAGCAGAGTGTGGGACAAAGAGACCAACTTGTGCAGAATCTTCATGCTATTCTCTTTGCATTTGTGGTTGAGATGGCCAATTACAAACTAGCACCTATTGGAGAGACACCCACACAGATTGTGCTTCTTGACCAAGCTAGCTTCCAGACTAAAGGTCCAATGGACACTGGAGTACCCTCAGTACCTACTCTCACAAAGGAGACTTCCTAGGCTGGAAACTTGAAAACAGACACAAGAGCTGATAATGTTAGCCTATTGGTATATACTTCCAGCTTGTCCATCCCAGGCCTCAGTGACTCACCAATACCCATGAAATCAACACCAGAAGATTACACAGTACAGTGGTGATGTTTTGATGGTGTAGTTTTGAGATTACTGCTTGGCCATTTCACCACCTGTGGTGTACAGAATGACTAGGTGGTTGTTATATGAATAACTCCCCCACATTAATTAAGGTGATGCTTACAGGAGGAATTGGGATGCCCACAAGAGGAGTCTGAGTATGCATTCAGAATATGTAGATGGTGCAATTTAGACAGCCATAGTGGGAGTTTGGGGATGTTCAAAATGGTGGATTTGGGATGCCCACAAAGTATCTTTGGGACACCCACAGCAGGTCATGGGACATCCAACAGAGAAGTTTGGGATGCCCACAGTAGCAATTGGGATACCCAGGGGAGAGTTTGGGATGCCCCAGTGGAGGTTTTGGATACCCATACAGTAGCTTTGGGACACCAATGGCTGGTCTTGGGATATCCAAGGAAAACCTTGGGATGCCCACATGGTAAATGTGGGATGCCCATAGTAGCAATTGGGATACCCAGGGTTGGAGTTTGGGATGCCCCAGTGGAGGTTTGGGATGCCCATATAGTAGCTTTGAGATACCCATGGCTGGTCTTGGGATATCCAAGGAGAACTTTGGGATGCCCATATGGTATATGTGGGATGCCCACAGTAGCAATTGGGATACCCAGGGTGGGAGTTTGGGATGCCCCAGTGGAGGTTTGGGATACCCATATAGTAGCTTTGGGACACCCATGGCAGGCCTTGGGATATCCAAGGAGAACTTTGGGATGCCCACATGATGGCCTTGGGACATCCACAGCATGTCTTAGGGGAATGCCCACTGGGAGTTTGGGATGCCCACATGCTGACTTTGGGACACCCACAGTAGCAATTAAAATACCCAGATTGTGAGTTGGAACACCTACCAGCTGACCTGCAGTATATGAAACTGATCACAAGGCAGTATGACATGGATGAGATGTTATTATACAATCTACTCAACCCTAGGTCTCTTCCTACCAACTGGGGTATTGTATGTAAAGTCATCTCTAAAGTCACCTATATCATCTTCAGACACCATGTCCAATATGTCAGCATCTTCATCTTCATCACCATTTGTGTCAGACATAGGACTACTGTCATTGTCAGAATCTTCATCGTCATTCTGACTAGCCTGCCTCTCAACAACCCGAGCTGCAGCAATTTGCATCACAGATGGCCCCCATGAAGGGGAATTATCATAGAGTGGAGGAATTCTCTCGACCTCTGGCTACCACAGAGCACAAAGTCTAGTTAGCTCCCTTGCTCTAATGTCAAGGTGATAGAGCACATCTGGAGAACCTGAATAAGAATTAATAATATGACAAGAATTGTGAACATCAATGTGTCTTACCAGTTTCCTGTCGAGCCCACTCAATGGCCTCCCACCGTGCCCGAGTCCAAGATTGCATTGCTGATCTCTCTCGTTGAAGTCTGCTCTTTTCTTCCTCACAACGATCAAGCTCAAGCATGTGCTTGATGCCTTCTTTGACCTCCTCATCAACCAACCAAGGAGGCTGAGGACCTTGATCATCATCATCCCCCAGATCAACATCTTGCCAAATTTCATCATCGATGTCCAAGCTGAATAAACCTTGTTGAGATATTTTGACAGGCTGTGCTGCATGACGAGGAGCATTTCCATCCTTGATATATGTCTTCATATTGTCACAGAGAGAGTTGTACTGGGATACCAAGGAGAGGATGGCAGGCTCACAATGGTTGAGAGCATTACTGATATGGTTGTGAAACCTCTGTTCTGTATTGTCATTGGATCAGCAGCTGAATGAAAGATGTTCCTTGCAAGAGAACATACCATTGATAGGCTTGCAGTGGTCATGCTCTATACATTCTATTTCAAACTTACGCTGCTGAAGCCTGTCTCGAAGACGCTGCTTTAGTGCACGAGCATTCATATGACAGTGCAGGTATGGACTACTTCGAAGTTTCTTCAGCTGCTTCGTCTCTTCAATTCCCAATGCAGCAGTCTTGCTTGAAAGGCTCGACTTCATGGTGCTCAACTGGGCTCAACTGGCTTGGAGGTGCTGGTCCAGTAAGAGGACATCAGTAGTGACCAAAGTGAACTCAATCTCGAGCTTGCAGATCTCAGCCTCCTTAGCAACAACTGCCCTAGAGAGAGCGAGCACTGTCTCCACCACTAGCTGGCCTTTCTTCTTAGTCTGCCCTATGAGTCATTGAGTGATGTACGGGAGAACATGCGAATCAAATATTACTCACTTGGAGAGGGTTTCATCTGGGCAGCAACTTGATCAGCCCAGGTAGCTCATAGACGAGGTAAATCCTGGTCTACAAGGAAGGCCTTTGCCTTTGCCTCATGAGTCATGCACATCTTCCATTTCCTAGCCATCCAATGTCCCAATTTCAGCAAAGACCACCACTGTAAGAACTCCACCTGGCTATCAAGCACAAACAGTTGCTGGTGATACTGAGATGGGAAGTGAGAGGATGATAATGATCAAACAAAAGGAGCACTTACGCCAGATACCCTAAGGACAGGGATCACCTTCTTGAGATCACTCCATAGTCGTTCACAACCCTCCCCATCAGATAGTCCGAAGCCCTGAGACTTCCTGGGATGATAAACGAGTTGACATGCCCAGTTATGAGCATAGGCATGGAAGACTGCAGTGCTGAAGGTGATTCGTGACAACTCTTTGCCAAGGAAATGCCACTTCAAACAGCTGCGGTGTAACTGACAAGCAATATCATAAAGGACACCAACAGTCATGGAAGTTGGCAGATTTTCCAGGAGCTCATGAAGGAGAGCGAGAGCATAGTGCTGTTTTTATCCAGCAGTGACCATGTTCACCATCCACAGTACACGGTCATGACGACAGAGGAGGGCCATTAAGCCAGTATCTGCAAAGAATTGCGTGCTGGCCTTCTCACGTCGTTCATCGACAGCCTTGAATGAATCACGGCACTCATTGAGCACTGATGGTGGGACATTCATGCCAGGCTCTACCATGTCTTCATCTACAGATATCGGGATGGGAGCATGCCCACGTGTCTCCCGAAGTTCACCAACAGAAGCTTCCATAGATTGGACAGCCTCCTCTGACAAGAAAGTGGTGGATGGATGGGTGCAAGGCGGGTCACGTGGAGCTTGCCTACATTTCTGGGTGAAGCAAGCATCAATGCAAACAATAACATTGTTACTAGAGATAGTGTGAATGTTGGTAAGATAAGGACATGCAGAAGAACATACACAAAGGAGGGATCATGTGTGGTGCCTCCGAAACAGAGAGGACAACATTTGTGGAGATAGGGAGATGGCAGGGCTGCTTCATCCACATTGTCAAGGTTGGCAAGACGTGCATTCTCAATAATGTTGGTGATGTGGAGGTCTGCTGCGGTGTGCAGGCTAATGTACCAGTTAAGGGAGTTGCCATACCAACGTCACAGGGTGTCCTGGAGAAGATATCATCAGTAAATGTGCGTCAGTCCTGGAGTTTTAAAATATAAGAGCTCACTGTCGATTCCAACTTATACTGCCTACCCCTCAAGAAGCTTTCAATGGCACCAGTGAATCCAATTACGTTTGGAGCGAGTCTGAGGAAGCACTCCCGGGTAAACTCTAACATGGATAGAGAGACTGCAAGCGAAGGGGCGACAGGAGAGCAGGGAAAGAGCCCCATTGTATTAACTGTTGTGGAGCTGGATGACATGGACAGACCAAGAGGTCGATTTGGTTGATTTCTAAGAGGTTATCAGTGGTCTGATGTGGTCATAGTAACTCAGATGCTTACTCTTGAAATATAGACAAGATATTTTCAGCTGGCGACGTTTACAGCCACAAGCATCGCCTGGCGACACCTGCTCTTGCTCTCCTCATGCAAGGAATGACAAGTATGGAGCAACCAAGGCTGGGATCACATCATCACGCCAATGCTGCCACTGACAGGCACATTTGTTGCCATGTCCACCCAATATCTGAGCAGGAGCAAAATAAATGCCTTCGGACATGTGGAAGCCATCGGCAGGCTCAGACTTGATAGGCTCTGAGTAACATGGCAAATCAATGGATGCTGCAGAGAGGGGATGGTCTTCCACGTGATCAAGAAGAGGAATCTGGGGATTAGTGAGTGAGACTGAATCTTGCCCATAAGACTTTGTGCCGATCTTCAGAAGGGGTCGAGCAACATCTGGTCTCTTGGTCTGGCGGTATAACCATGCCAACTCAGGAGTTATTTCAATGATCTTGGATCCAGCGTTGACAGGTTCGCGAAATGGCTTGGTGGGCGAAGCAGACTTCGACTTGTGGGGAGTCTTTGGACGAGAGAACGACATGTTATAAGATGGCAGGATCAAGTGGTAGAATGCATACCTTGATAAGTAGCTTTTCTGAGTTTATTCAGAAGGCGTGGATGCGGCGTTGTAACTGTATCACTGTCAGCACGTGCAACCCTCATGCTAGGTCAGAGGATCTAAAAATAGTCAGCTAGCTTTGTGGAATGATTGAAATGATGCAGCCAATTGATCTCAGGGTTGCACGTAGAAAGGACAAAGGACTTGGATATAAAAAAAACTACACAACGACATCACAAGGTGGAGCATATCTTATTCTGCAGATATGCAGGGAATAGGAGGAGGAATGTGAGGAATTGTAGGGCGGCGTCCCCACATATCAAACACGGATTGTAAATAAAAGTCAATGATGATGCATTCGAAAGCCTCGAAGTCTGCCTGCTCATTTGATGGTAGTGTGGCATCCTTGAACCACGTGGGACTACCTGGCCATGCTTCCATCACTGCGCACAACCTCCAAATGCTCCTCACCCTACACTCGCACAAGGGAGTGGTGAAACCGGATTTGTCACAGCCATGTCCAGACCCCTATTCAGAAGTCTGGCCATACTCGCGCATCTCCGGCCACACTAGCGCATCTCCGGCCCCGGACTCGATTCTTGTCTCATTCTGGTATAGTCCTGATTTCTGAGCATGGCAGTGTCTGTCATCGCTCCATTCTGTTTCCGACTCGTATGTTATATCCGGCTTTCTTGTATATTCTCTTATCCCGGTTCTGTCTTACTAATTACTGCGCCTCTGTTCTCGCCTTACTAATACCTTACTCATCTTCCGGTCTCCAGATTACCAGACTGCACATTGCTATGTCCCCTTGTAGTATATAAAGTTGTAGTTACTTGTCCGGTAGTCTTTAGTCTGAAATCAACTAAGTTACTTCTCTACTCCTGTCCTATTCTGCCTTAGACTGGAACCTATGCAAGGGAGCAACTCTATCCTTATTCCTATTCCCTCTATGCTACCCCAACCGGAGTTACATCCCGGACTTAGCCGGAGAAGACCCGGACTTGACAGTATTTCAGACTCACACTTGTGTGGGTTCACTCGTCAGTAAATCCCTCCCTATTTGCAAACTTCACCCATCTGTGTCATGACCATGACAACCCGACTCTGCTCCCGTACCGCAGAGGCATCCGCCTCAGCATCCACTTTGCATCCTCAGAATGCGCTGCAAGCCCTAGCCAGCACCAGACGCACCCCGGTAGCTACTACCACTTTCAGAAGCTTCTCAGCAAGAAGGTCTTCTCCCACTCCCACTCCCACTCCCACTCCCGCTCCTAAATCCGAATCTTCCAACCGGAACTCCCAAACTCCTACCCCTCGTTGTCTTCCGGCTGACCCTGATGACAGTGATCCCGGGGATGACAACCCCGGAGATGACTCAGGAGATGAAGGAGACGATGACGATAACAACAACAACAACAATGACGGAAATCCATTTGTCGCCGTTCCGGAAGACTTAGACCCCGGATACGCTATCTTTGACCACCTCGCCCAAGCCATCAACAACTTGGCCAAGGCTTCCAAACAGGATGACTCTTCGCCCTCCTCCAGGACGAAGGTCAGGGAGCCGGACACATTCGATGGCACCAAGCCTAAGGAACTCCGAACATTCCTAGTCCAGTGCGAGCTCAACTTTCAAGACCGGCCTCGTGCTTTCCAGACAGATCAGGCAAAGGTTACCTTTGCTCAGTCGTACCTGAAGGGCATGGCCCTCGAATGGTTCAAGCCGGATTTACTTGCTATGGACACCTCAGATGATCGTCCCCTCTGGATGGACTCATGGCATGAATTTGTCATCGAGCTCCAGACTACCTTCGGCCCTCATGACCCCATCGCTGACGCGGAAAGCCAACTCGACCACCTTCAGATGAAGGATAATCAGCGTATCAACAAATATGTAGTCGAGTTCAACCGCATCGTGTCCCAGGTCTGGGACTACGGAGATGGTGCATTGCACCATCACTTCTACTCCAGCCTCCCAGACCGAATCAAAGACGAAATCTGTCGTGTCGGTAAACCCCGGGTTTTGGGTGACCTTCGTCACCTAGCCCAGGAGATTGATGCCCGCTACTGGGAGCGCAAAGACGAAACTCAATGTGCGACCAAGAGCCAACCCCAGCCCTCTTCCAACTCCGGAAACAAGTCCCAATCCTCGGACAACAAATCCGGTAAACCTGACAAGCCCTCGTCCAAGCCCTCCAACTCTGGTCAATCCGGCTCCAGACCTTCCAAGCCGGACTTAACAGACAAACTGGGCAAAGACGGAAAGCTCACCTCAGTCGAGCGCAAGCGACGCCTCGACAATAACCTCTGCATGTTCTGTGGAGACAACGGTCACTTTGCGGACAAATGTCCTAAGAAGTCAGCCAAGGCCAAGGCCCGGGCTGCCTCTGCCACTGAGACTGCCTCCGAGCCCAGTTCTGTCAAACCGGACTCAACCTCGGGTGCTTCCACTGAGACAAAAAAATAGAAAGCAACTCTCAGACCTCAGCACAGACTGAGAGTTGTGTTGACTCTGTTTGTGCACCTGAAGAGGCTCGTCTCAACGTGTCCGCTCTTTCCGATCCTAACTCCCTGACTCCCTATGTTTCCCTTTCCCCTTATGATATCCCTCAGCTTCGCGCTCTCGTGGACTCCGGGTCCACCCACTGCTTCGTAGATCTCAAGTTCGCCCCCAACACTCGTTACCCTCTTACCCCGTATCCCCTATTACGCTCTGACTCTTTGACGGTACCTCGAACTTTGTAATTACCAATGCAATAGATCTCTCTGTCTCGTTCCCAGGCTCCGGTGATGTCACCCCGATGACATTTTATCTTGCCCCGCTGGATTCTGAGTGCAAACTAGTCCTAGGACATAACTGGCTCACCCGCTTCAATCCATTGATTGACTGGGTATTGGGCAGTCTCGAATTCCGGACACCTGCACAAGGAATGCCAACACTCCTGTCGACAAACCCGGCCTCCTCTGGCCAATCTGTTCCTGACCTATCCGGTCACCCTGTTCCCGGCTTCGTTAGCCAATCTGACCCTGGCCCTGTGCCAGTGGTAACCCCTGTCACTCCTGTCGACTCACCGGTCTCCACCCCCCTGAAGGCTCCTCATATATCCCTGATCAACGCTGCAGCCTATGCGCTTGCATGCAGACTAGAGGGATCCCTGCAATTCCAACTTCAGCTGTGTCCCCAGGACTCAGCCAAAGCCCGGTCTTCCACCACCACTACTCCGGACCTTTCTAGCATCCCTCCGGAATATCACGATTTCGCTGATGTCTTTAGCAAGGCAAAAGCATCCGTCCTAGCACCACATTGTGATCATGACTTGAAGATTGAGCTTGAAGAAGGAGCTACCCCACCCTTAGGAACCATCTACTCCCTGTCCCTGATCTAAGCACCGGTTTTATTCGCCCCACTGCCTCCTCCCACGCTGCCCCTGTCCTCTTTGTCAAGAAGAAGGACGGCTCTCTCCAGCTTTGTGTTGACTATCGTGGCCTTAACAAGCTAACCAAGAAGGACCGTTATCCACTACCACTCATTTCTGATCTACTGGACTCCCCTGCCCGTGCTAAGATCTATACAAAAATAGATCTCTGGCATGCTTATCACCTCGTCCGCATCGCCCCTGGCGACGAGTGGAAGACTGCATTTAGAACGCGCTATGGGTCCTACGAGTGGCTAGTCATGCCCTTCAGGCTGACCAACGCCCCTGCGGCCTTCCAACGATTTGTCAACACCATATTCGCAGACATGCTCGATGTCTGTGTGGTCGTCTACCTGGACGACATCCTGATCTACTCCGGAGATAAAGCATCCCACAAGCAGCACGTCCGGGAAGTACTTCGTCGTCTCTGGCAGCATAGCTTATATGCTAAACCGGAGAAATGCGAGTTCCACTCGGACTCAGTGGAATATCTTGGTTATTGTCTCTCCCCGGAAGGTTTAACGATGTCCCCGGAAAAGATCCAAACTATATGTGATTGGCCTGAACCTCGCAAGGTTAAGGACATCCAGTCCTTCCTGGGCTTCGCAAACTTCTATCGTCAGTTCATCTTCAATTACTCCGACATTGTGGTACCCCTCACTTCAGGCAACCACTTTGACCCACCTCTTAGGTTGATTATTTCCTGAATATATTGGACCTATGAGGCCTACTTCCCATGGGCGATCCCAACATGGACCATCCCGATGGAATATACTAGCTCACTCCCCGAGTATGTGGTGGGCTTTTCCACCAGTCACATCACAGTCACTAGGTGTCAGGGGTCCCCATCCACTTTGGGATTGCCCAGGTGACTTGTGGCCCTTCCCAAGTAATTTATAGACATTGCCGAATAGCCCCTCTATTACCACTGGGATTGCCTGAGTGACTCATAGGCCTTCCCAAGTGACTCATGGGCCTTCCCAGATAGCCTCTCTATCTCCACTGGGATTGTCTAATTAACTCATGGGCCTTCCCAAGTGACTCATGAGCATTCCCAGATGGCCCCTCTATCCCCATTGGGATTGCCTAAGTGACTCATGGGCCTTCCCAAGTGACTCATGGGCATTCCCAGATGGCCCCTCTATCCCCATTGGGATTGCTTGAGTGACTCATGGGCCATCCCAGATGGCCTCTCTATCTCCATTGGGATTGCCTAAGTCATTTATGGGCATTCCTGAATGAGCTCCCCACCCACTTTGGGATTGCCCAAGTGACTCATGGGCATTCCCAGATGACCTCCCCACCCACTGTAGGATTGCCCAAGTGGCCATGGGAATTCCCAAGCCCTTGTGGGATTGCCCAAGTGATTCATGGGCATTCCCGAATGACCTCCCCACCCACTTTGGGATTGTCCAAGTGACTCATGGGCATTCCCAGATGACCTCCCCACCCACTGTGGGATTGCCCAAGTGGCCATGGGAATTCCCAGCTGATCTCCCCACCCACTGTGGGAATGGCCAAGTGGCCATGGGAATTTCCAAGCCCTTGTGGGATTGCCCAACTGATTCATAGGCATTCCTGAATAAACTCCCCACCCACTTTGGGATTGCCCAAGTGACCCATGCACTTCAGGTAACCACTTTTTGGATGCTAATTGGCTGATACGATTCTCCAAACCCTTTTGGCTTAGAACCAGCTAGACCAAGGTCTGCCCAGGGCTGTTTAGAGTCTATTCTTGGGGAATAGCTGGGTCTTCCCAAAGACTACCCAATGTGCATGCCCTACCTCCCACCTTAATATACTAGGACTACCCACGTCCCAAACTAGACTATGGTGTTAAGGGATGTTTGGGCAATTCCAGTTTAGTTTAGCCAAAAGGGGATATTTTGGGATAGCTCACATTAGTCTAAATAAACATTTTCATAAATGTTTTATATCTATTATATGAATTTCCAGAGTGAAGAGATATACTAAGAATTTCCTAATGTTATAATTAAGTGAGGTAGGAATTTTTCAGCATTATTTCTATAAGATTGGAAATTCCCCAACACT